>JASDQU010437693.1:22879-60717 GCA_032191745.1 Picea mariana | reverse complement strand
TATAGGATTATATTAAAAAAAATTAAAATAATTTTACATCAACTAAGAGAGGTACTTGTCCAAGAACATATAGAAAAATTGTCAAAGCGGAAGTATTCGGTACTTGTCTAGGAACATGCAGAAAAATTGTCAAATTGGAAGTATTCGCACATGCATTGCACATTGCAATATTGAACCTCTGTGCATTGCACAAGTTGCATGTTTCACATTAATAAATAATCATTAATCTTTTAAAAATTGTTATAAGACTACATTAGAAAAAATTAAAAAAAAAAAGTTATAGCAACTAGTAGACACACCGTGCGGGGACTTATCCATGCAGAGATTTACCTGTGAGGATAAGTAGACAAATCATCAAAGAAAATGCCTCCACACATAAGAAACAATGAATTTGACATTGCACATTTGCAAAGCTCTTACCAATAGAAAAATAAAAAATTTGTGCTAGCAACACATGAATTAGTTCCTGCCATGCAAGAACCCCAATGCATTTCTTGTATAAAATTATGTTGCGGATGCACTATTCATCAAAAAAATTCTTGGTGAAAATGCTTTTTGACTTGGGGACTTTTCACATTGCGGGAATTCGTTTGCCACTATGATATGCCCAAAGGTCGCGCACATATATCTTTCACGTGTTCGCACTGCACACATATATATTGCTGGAACATTCAATACTTTATTGATTTTATTTTCAACTCTTCTTCATAGAATTGATGATCCGACCGCAATTGCCACTTCCCCAATTTGGAATTTTGAATAACTATGCACTAGAATTCTAAGAAGCTAGTTGACTTTCATGCTAACCTAATCATTTATGACACATTTAAAGCAATTGTACCTCACTAATATACTATTCACAAGGTTCACCTAAACCAAGATTCATTAAAGAAATAACATTATGGAAAATAGACGAAAGAAAGATATTTTTTGTGGAAACATTGTCAATTCACTAGCCAAGGAAGACAAGAATTTCCACCGATATGCCTCATACCAGTGGTCCTTGAACAAGTCACCAAAAGAAAATAAAAACGATAGACTTTGGACCACGGGTCTAGTCAATGTTGTTCATGTTCCTGAAGTCTTTGATTTCAAAGAACTCATAACCTAGTGTGCTCGAAGGTTCAACTCAAGGACAAGGATGATTAATGCAACACACAAAAACAAGGAATCTAGTCGTACTTACTTCGAAAATGTTAAAAAAAATTCTTCATCTTCCCTCTGCAAATAAAACACTTCAGCGTGCAGATGTAAACACCTTCCTTGCTTCTCATGCAGGCGGCTCCAATGTGTTGAGAGAATTTGTTCTACCTTCTACAAACATCCCCACCGACCTTTCAACAATAGATATAACCTTGCTCCAAGAACCATACCAGAAATTTTCATGGATGTTCTCCTATGTCATTGGCCACAAGTCGACTTCACATATACCCATGTCATCTCTATAAGCATTATATTTTTCGTTTCGCAAGGATGCCATGTTTCATTGGGAAGAGGTCATATCAAATGAACTATGTTTTTAGTTAAGTAACTACTTTAGCACTCAAAGATTTTTCATGGATGTATATTTGGTATTTGAAATTTATTTGACAGTCTCCCTGTCAGTGTAACTATTAATATAAAAAATGTATCAGTTCAGTTATGGTACCCATTTCTATATAAACACAAATAATCATTCAATTTTTCCATTGTTCAAGATAAGTTTTTTAGAGAGTTCAGATACATCTTGGTTGGGGAACAACCCAAGAGAATAACCCATGATGATTTTCTTAAGGGAAAGGGAATTTTCAATCAATAACAAAGCCACACTTACATACGCTTGTATGGATTTCAATAAAACCCGCTTCTACTCCCTATATTTGTCTATGATAGATATTTTTTTATAGAAATTTTATGCCAATATAAATCCTGGTGTATTCTATTTGACAGAAAGAGAAAAAACAATTCATTACATTGCCTCTTCGAATTGGGGATACAATGGTCAGGAATCTATCCCATCTGAAACAAGTTTTAGAGACACTTAATTTGTTTAATCTAACAAAAGAACAACCCCTAAGGGGTTTTTGTACTGACAACATGTTCTCTCGACATTTAGCATCAACAAGGTACATCAACCTTTTTACAATATTTGATGAAGAAACTGCGCACAATCCATCAGAAAAGGAGAAAAATACATGCAACAATGGCTTGTTCACAAGAATAAGTTCAAATAACAAAATCCAAGGTAAACCAAGGAAAAGGGGGGAAACAAGTTTTAATGTCCATGCCTCTTCCAATTTCCAGCCACATAAAATATACTCACCTAAGAAAAGAACAAAACAACAAAAAATAAATAGAGAAGACAATAACAACAGATCCGTTGGAGATGACAATGGTGAGAAACCATCCCATACAAATATTGAACGCGCACATATATTTTCACATCCAAAAAGGAAAAAAACCCCAAAGAGAGATAATTATTCACAAGATACAACAACTCCAGGAAATCTTGAAGATATGAAAATACAGAGCAAAAATCTACTCAACTAGGTAGCCTAGAGAATTGTTGAAATCCAAGAAATTATATAGAAGCTTGCAATAGAGAAACCCATGTTCTTTGACAACCAGTCCTTAAAATTGCATAATACTCAATGTAAGAGGCCCAAAAAGAAACTACATATAGAAAGGGTCAATTTCAAACATAAAAAGGTAGTTAAGAAATTAAGGTCAGTGGTCGATGTATCAGGAGTTGTGTTATCACTCTATAAATTTGTTTAGCTGAGAAAACCAATGAAAGAGGTAACATACAGACCAAATTTAAGACCGGAAACTATCCTTTTCGACCTAGAGAGGGCTCTCTCTGATACTTAGTCTCTAACGGATAATGACTTTGAATTGTCGGCTAGGTTTATTGTGTTTGTGAAATGTTTCTAGTTTTGTTGGCAAGGAAATACAAAAACTTGGGCCATGGAGTCAACTTCTCGAAAGTGAGATAAATAAATGACTTGGTAAATGAAACTTTGAGAGGATAAAGGATAAGCAGGAAATGGTCTTTCAGTTCAAATGTACTCTTTCTTTGTGTGGCGAAAGAAAGAGTACATAAAACAAATAAGAGCACCATTGAATATGAATTCTAAATTACTTAGAAGAAAACAAAGGAGTTTAAATGGAGAAGTCTAAAGCATCGCATGATGAATTCTAGACTTATTAGATGTTCGAATTTAAACATTGTAAATACGTGAATATACAAAAAACAGGAAGTACATACGTAGGAGAGATCACAATACAATACACCAAACCACCACCATTAGAATCTTTTCGTCAAAGCCTCAAGACTTTTGCATTATATTTTAATCAGGTTCGAAGATTTCATTCAATAGTCTATTGTCTACACTACGTTTCCAACCAACCTGAATTACATTGAAAAGATAGAATATATAGAAAAAACAATGCCCCTTGGGATGCCATGCCTCAAACTACTACTGATGGAATTTTGGTTCCGGTTATTCCCTGCCAGATGACCTTTCGAATAGAACTTACGAAGAATGGAAACCAAATTTCACCCAATCATGTCATAACCAACGTCTTCTTCATGATCGTTCGGTCATCAATAAGATTCAATCATTAGGAGGTGATTCATCGGTGTTTCTCCTTTGAGTGGTTACCGAATGATCGAGTGCACTGCCATAACTCTGCCACCCAGTGTAATGGGCTCGGGTTGTTGTTGTGTGATCGTTGGTTGTGGTATGTACGTGGTGAGTTGGTGTGGAAGGTGTTTGTTGGTTGCCGCTTGTGCTTTCCAGGTGGCAAAGATGGTCTAGGGGGGGGAATCCATCTCCTTCAAAACTGTCATCTGTTCCGTCTACACTTGTCCTTCTCAATAGGTGGGTTTACAACATTCGCACGACGAATATACACCGCACGGGTGCCTGTTATATTTCTTGTTCCTCAGCAGGAAACAAGACACGAGGGGAGAAACATTCCATACCACGTTCAAAAAGACAAAACTGGGTCAGGTCAATCATGCCTCTAGCCTCACCAGCAATCTTGATACTCGAAGCATTTTCCTAAGAGACCAATTTCATCTTTTCATATTCTTCACCTGTCTCTGCAAGACTGCATTCCCTTTTAGCTTTGTTTGAGCTCTGGAAAGAGCTATGTGGATGTTTTCCATAGCCGGTCCACATTCCTTGAAGTGCTGCGTGATTATTTCCTCTGACATCCTCTGTTCCTCGCGTAACTGAATGATCATGTGTTGTGCTTCTCTGAGCTGTCTCTTCAGTCAATTTTAATTCCCTTCTTAGCTCTGGGACATTGATGTTTCAATAGTCTTTTCTGCTAACTGTTTTCTCAATTATTTGTTCTCCTGGTATAATTGGGAAATAGCGAGTTTCACCTGATTCAACTCTTCTGACGACTCTTGAACCTCCATGTTTTTAGTGATCGGCCTTCTCCATCTTTCATTGATTCCCTAGCTTGAACCTTCAACAGGTTCCAGTCGAACAACGAGCACGAGTAACTTCTCACCAACAGATTGGATGTGTGGTTCATTGGGATCTTGGGTCTCCTGGGGATTCTTAATCAGCCTTGGCCTGCCTCTTTTCTGAGGTACTGTCTCTTTGGATGAGGAGCCCTCTATTGTCTTTCCTTTTCTTGCAGCCTCCTCCATTCTGGCCACCGCACTGTGAGATGTTGCTTCCCCCATGGGTAGAGGGAGGTCTCGTTTGGGATCCCTGGGGATATTGGTTGAAATTAGAAATGACTCCTAGACTTTGTGCAACTGTCTCAATTCCTCAACTACCAACAACTCGATCAACGATATATGGAATAATTGATTCCTCGACTAGTCCGCTTCGGCCTAGACATTTTCTTCCATTCCTCCTAAAATTTGGTGCAAGAAGAAAGGTAATTTCAAAGTCCTTTTCCCTGTGAAATTCATCAGTAGCCTAATGTGATGTGTGTATATTTTTTTATACCTTCTTTGATAGGTGAAATACCTTCTAATTACCTTTAGGATATTCTAAAAAGGTTCCTGTAGATACTGATTCAGAATGCCCGGTCTGATTTTCCTGTTCAGGAAGTTTGTCTTGACGAATTATTCGTAGCATAATATGTATAAATCCATGCCCTTAGACCACCTTTCACCGCATGAAGGAATCTCTGTCACGGGTGACAAAGTTTCCTTCATCACCCAAAATGTGATTCTCACAATGATCGTGCAGAACCCATTGAATCTCAGAGCGATCTGTTCAACTAGTTTCACATTGTATCCTTGGGTTTTCTCGCAATAGTGCATACATCCGACCTATTCAAAAGATTCCTTGCCATTCAGATCTTCGTTGATTAACTCCAAGTCCTGAGGTTCGGGCCTCATAGCTCTACCACTTCATGCCTTCTTCCTTGTGTCTTGGGATGTTGTCATGATGAAAACATGTATTTGTTTTGTATGTGCACAGTAACAAAATATTCCACCCTCTTCACACATAAAATGGAGAATGATATACTTCGTAGAGACCTGTCGGAGTGGTAGTGTCGAAAGCTTTGTGCGACAAGCAAAAATAACTCTAGGAGTTTATTGTGTGACTGTCAAGCACTATGAACACTTTCGGTGTGGAAGTAGGTTGACGCTATGATAAATGGTAATAGTACGCTCATCGCAGTATGGAAGTGCAACAAAACATTCTGGAGTGGTGGCGAGGCGTTGTGACACAGGTGGCGAGGCATGGAAATTGGGCATGGAAAACAATTTGACGTGATAGGAAAGGACACTGAGGAAGAAAGGTTGGTTGTGAGAGGAACTATCTCCTGGCAGACTATCTCACGACAAAATCCAATAGGATTCAAACCATGACTGAAAATGAAGGAGACATGACAGTCTTGACTGAAAGGATTCACAACATAACTGATGGAAATCGGCCTTCCCACAACAAAAAGACCCAGGACTTGCAGGAAAATCACAGACAATGCAAAAACTAGGATGGTAAAGTAGAAACACGCAAAAGGAATTGTATTTATAATTGAATGGGAGAGGGATGGAATCATGGTAGAGGACGTTGAATCCACGGTGACGAGAATTTTTTAAGCAGGCTGAAGATTTGTGCAGCAGACTCGGGTGATGGGTACACTTTGAAGTGTGCAAAGTACAGATGATAAGAATTGCAGAGTATACGTGATATGAGTGTCGTGATTTATTAACCTTTATGAATTCATAATTAGGTGATGATGGTATTTGTATCTGTTGACGTGACCTTTACTCTAATAACTTGCCTCGACCTTTGGCATGTAAATTCCCTATTTCTGACAAGACTTGACCTTTTGGGAAAAGGACCTTTACAATTCGCACATGGTGAATTATAATGCTCTTTCTTCACTCCAAGGTCCAGACCTTCCACTTGATGACTTTGACCCATTCCTTGTTCAGTACCTAACCTCACACACTTCAACACATGAACCACGACTCATATAAGACTAACTCTAACTGAAAAAATGATGGTGTTAATAGTTGGCTCCAATGGGGATGTTATCCTCCTGGTGAGGTGGAAAAGAACAATAGACTAGGTGCGTGACCATTGGGATTTATTCTATTTGTAGAATCTAAAACAATGAAAAAGAATCACCGTATACCTTCTTGACACATTCATGACCATACTCAGCATAAACTTAGGGCCTTCACTTCAGGCTTCAGTTTGCTACTAACTACTGAATCAAAACGTCTTCTTTGAAAACATAAAAAATGGTTATTTACAATGACATGAAAGATTGAAATAGACCATACCAAATCAGATAATGTTTAAGGAACTTGCCATTCACAGCTCCCCCACCAATGAGTTCTCCATTAATCTCTTGTAGAAAATATGCGTTGTTCCCGTGATATGTGACAATCCTGAATGGCCCCATCCAAATATGATCAAACTTTCCATGTTTCCCTTTGTCTTCATTCATCACGTCCCACTTCAACACCAGATCATTTACCTTTAAATTCTGTTGCTTAGTGTACTTGTCGAAAATCTTCTTCATCATGTCTTGGTGAAGCTGTGATCATTTGAAAACTTGCTCCCTCATTTGTTGCACATGAACCAATTGGCTTATCCTCCTCTGAGCATCATTTGGTTCATCTTCTTGCTCTTGCAGAAATATCCTGACTAGAAATTCCAATGAGGTGGGGAAAACTTCCTCTGTGCCATATACAATTTGGAAAGGCGATGTTGAGAATGACTTCTTGGTAGTGATTTTGTCAACCCATAGCGCATAGATAAGCTTCTTGTGCCAGGCCTTCTTGTTGTCCTGCAAGAGCCTTTTAATAATCCTGATTAAACTTTTGTTGGATTATTCCACCAATCCATTACCCTATGGGTAATAAGTCATATAATTTCCCAGGTTAATGTTGTAATCATTACAAAACTTCTCCATATTATTAGATTTGAACGCTACTTCATTTTTTGTGATGATCTTGATCGGGAAACCAAATATAAATAGGATATTGGTCTCCAAAACCTGAATAATGACTGTGTCGATAGGTTGCCTAGTGGGGACCTCTTCGATCCATTTGGTGAATTATTTTTTGGCCATTAATATCCATCTATGTTGAGCTAAGAATAGAAGATGAATTTCTCCTATAAACTCTAGACTCCATTGCATAAACGGTGATTCAACAGAGATAGGCTTTAATGGAAGGGGTTGCATATTTCTTTTCCCATCGAATATCTGTCATTCGTGGCAACTGGAAACTTCATTGTATACATATGAAAAAATATTGAGCCAATAAAATCATTCCCTCAAGATTTTGTGTGTGGTGGTATTCCAGTAATGATCCCCCCCCGCAATCCCCTTTGGGGAACTTCGTGATATCCCGTTATGTGTCTTCCTTGAGTAAACAATTCAACAAGATCCCTCCTGGATCCTTCCAATACAGAGATTTGTCCAGGATACAAAACTTATCCGCTTTAAACTTCAAAAACCCGTCCTTGGTTTTTCTCAACCCTGGAGGAGCTTGCAAATTACTTAACACGTAAATAATGTTAGCGTACCAAGGGGAATCGATGAACTTCTGAGATACCTGCGGGACCGCTTCTTCTTGTGGATTATCTGACAAATCAATGATGAAATTTATTCCCAAAACAACACAGTTCGACTGTGCCATTAATTTTGTGAGCCCCTAACCCTTAATCATTTTTGTAGGATTTATTTCGAGGTCATATTCCAACATGATTGCGATCCATTTTCCCCTTCTCCCCTCAGGATTGGGCTAAGTCAGTATATCCTAGAAGAAATTTCTAGGGACATAAGAAATGATGCAGGAATGCAGTATATAAGTCTTGAATTCCTTGAGGGACTTCACCAAGGAATACACTTGTTTTTCCATGATATCATACCTTAGTGGGGAGTCTCTCAATATCCTGCTAAAATAGGCTATAGGCCTTACAAAATTATGGTCATCCTTCTATAACAAGACGCCAGTGATGGTATGTTCTGAGACGAAGGAAAATAAGATAAAATCCCTTGTGAAATATGGGCTAGATAACACTGGAGCTTTGGTTAGTGCCACCTTGATGTATTCAAACTAATTTCTAGCTTTAGGGGTCCATTTTATCTCATTACCCTACCTGAGCATACTCGTGATGTGATTTATAATATAGTCCGAATGAACCTCCTCAGAAAATTCACCTTTCCCAGGAAAGAATGTGCCTCTTTATTGCTCCTAGGAGTGTTGATCTTCAAAATCCCTCCCATCCTGCTGGGGTCTATATTTATGCCTTCCTTTGAGATGATGTGTCCCAATAGCTTTCCTTCTTGCATCTCAAAATTTGATTTTTTCGGATTTAATGAGATGTTGAACTTTCTGCATTTCTGGAAAACCTTATTCATATGTTCAAGATGTTCTTCATCGAAGTCAGAAAACACCATGATTTCGTTAAGTAAATCACGATAAAATTTTCTTTCTCCTCATCAAATTCTATATCTATGGCCCTTTGGAAAGTTTCTCCAACGTTCATAAGCCTGAAATGAATCTTTGCATACATGAATGTACCCCACGGTGTTGTAAAGTTTGTCTTCTCCTAGTCGTTCGGGTGCACAATGATCTGATTGTAACTAGAAAAACCATCCATCATCAACATTTTCTGGGATCCAACTACCTTCTATAGGATGTAGTCCATCTTGGGAAGTGGGTAGTTGTCTTTGAGGGACACTCTTTTCAGGTTCCGAAAATCCACACATTACCTTAATTATTCACTCTTCTTCCTTACAGGCACAAGGTTGGCCACCCACTTTGAAAATATCAAAGAAACAATAATTTTGGCATCAAATAGTTTCTTTACCTCTTTTTCAATCAACGAAAACAACAAAAAGTTGATCTGTCTCATATTTTTCTTGAAAGGTTTTTGATCTTCCTTGATGGGAATCACATGTTGAATTACTCCAGTGTCATAGACTTTCAAGTCTTTGTAACTCCATGCAAAAGCATCAGGGAAAAATTTCATGAGGTTGATATACCTCTGCTTGATCTCCAAACTGAGTGTCTTTGACAGTCTAATTATCTTAGAATTATCTTGAGTCTCGATGTTGCAATCCTCAATATATTCATCATTCGCAGTGATTCTGGGATTTCTGGCTACATCATTTTCATCAAACAACTTTTCTAATGGAACCAATCCTTTGGGGATGATGTTGTTTTTTAGTTGCACTATATCCCTTACAACTATTTGGTTCTGAAAGGGGTCGTTGTTACTAACCACAACCGCATCTTCATCCTCTGCACAACAACACTCATCATCAATATTCATGTTAGAGAACTCATCGCTTATTTGGAGGAACCTCTCCACTTGTTTTTCATCTTCAAACACTTTCTAATATTTGATGTTATCAAGTACTATGGGCCTATGTTTTAATTCAATTTCATACTTCCTATTGGGAAAAATTGGAATTTCAAACATCAAAGCTGAGGTGGCCAGGGCATCTGCAATTTGATTTTTCCCCCTAGGGATAGCTAACAAATTATACTCTGAGAACTCTTTAAGGAGGTATAACACTATATTTATATATGCTCTTAATATGGGATACTTGGAATGGTATATTCCCTTTACCTGATTTATGATGAGCTCAGAATCTCCATGCACTGCTATCCTTTTAGCACCCAATTCCTTTAAAGTTCTCAAACCCAATATTAGTGCCTCATACTCGGCCATGTTATTTGGACAATCAAAGGAAAGCTTGTAAGAGTAGATCTTTGAGCCCACTTTGGGAGGATGGATCCACACACTGGCTCTGACTCCTTCCCTGCTGACGGCTCCGTCAGAGCTCATATTCCACATTTCATTTTCTAAATGGTTTCTATGATCTACACATTCCTCTACTCGACATGTAGCCTTATCTTCGACATTCATGACATTTGTTGGCCCCCCCTCTTCAAAACTTAAGTCATTATAGAAAATAGAGGAGCCAATTTCGATGTCGACAAAGTAAATATGATGATTATTCAGTTGGTTTTTGCTACTCACCATGTACTTGAGAAGAACCTTTCTATACAGTTTCCTTTCTTGGTCAAAAATAGGTATGGTAGCATAAGACATGTCCATCTGCAAGGTTCTCGTTAATTTCGCGACCCAAGATCTGGATAACAACATGCCAAATTTTGGGGGAATGTCGGCAACCACCACGTCCATTACCAGATTCTTCAATGGAATTTGAGATAATGACATGACCAAGTCTTTCATCAAAACCAAACATTTCACCTTTCTTGAGTTGAAAGAGAAAATATCTTTATAAGGTCTGATGACATCCGCGCCTAACTCATCCATGAACACCTTTGGCATGAGGTTATGCGATGCACCCGAATCCAACATGGTGTTATGCAAAGTCATGTCATGAATTTTGAGACTGACATAGAAAGGAGGAACATAATCAGTATCACCAGTTTATTCTTCACGCGGACCAAATAAGATGGCAAGGTGGTCGTCTTGGATGTTCAGGGTGTTGGGAGCCTCTTCCATCTTTAACATATTAATGATATGGTTCCTATACTCTCCCTTCTTGATTATCTCATTAAAAGGAACATAGATTTTGATTTTGGCCATTTCGTTCTCAAAATTAAAAGGAGGAGGAGCTTTATCTACCTCTTTGATTCTTGTTTCCTTACTTTCCTCCAGCTCTTTTATTAAGGATTCTTCCTTTGATTTTTCCTTCTCCGTTGCATCCCTTGATGATTTATCTTTCTTTGGTTGGATTGAAGAAGGAGTATTCGTCTGGGGTTCCTTTCTGGGATTTTTCTTTGGAAGCTCTGCAGGCGTCTTTCTCCTCTTAAGGTTATATTGCTTTTAAAACTTCATGATTGCATTGTGATATCCCTTCCTAAACTCCTATGTTTCCGAGGAAAATGCATCATCAGTCTCTAGCATAAAACGATCATTTGCGTCCATGAAATGATCGTGTTCTCCCTTTGTTAAGAACACATGTGTATATGCATTGTTGAAGCAATGCATATGGTCTTCTATCATTTGATCAAAGTATTCATTTGCGTAGTTGTTTTGGAAAGGAGGTCTTATCTGTTGATCACCTTGATCTCTCTGGTCCCTTTCCCTGATCTATGGGATTGGAGCTCTTCTAAAGTTTTGATTTATGGGCTGGAAATAATTTTTCTCCCTGTTGGAAGGATTGTTCTCCATGGACATCCTTTCCATAAGCTTCTCCATATTTTTCATCATCAAATAAAACTTTTCGTCTAATGATCGAGATGTACAGGGTTGTGCATCCCCTTGAGGATTCTTCCCATTTCTATCAATTTTTTGTTATATTTTTCCTAATGCCATCAGGTTTACTTCCACTTTAATCACGTCACTCATCATAGTGTGTATAGTATTATATATCCTTTCTCTTAGAAACAAAGCAAAATAATTGTCAAAGGAATTAGCGTATCAAAGTTGGGTAGCTTTGGGAGGCAGTTTGACTTCTGTGGGGATCGAGTTATAACCCTTCATGAATCTAGCCGAAAAATTTTCCACAGTTTCCTCTAGTGATCTTTTTATATTGTTATAATGAGTTAGTAATAGCAAAGGATTATTTTTATCGCCCCATCCAAAAAGAAATGATGTTTCAAATGATACAAAATCGAGCATGCTCACCGCTTGAAAGGACTTAAATCACTTTCTTACCTCCCCTGAGAGAATATGTGCGAACAACCTCATTTTTGCATCCTCGTGATCGACCTCTTCCAGGTCAACAAAATCGTTAAACCAATCCAAGTTCTTTTGGACAGAAGAATTTCCTTCAGCATCATATAACTTGATCCTTTGATTATAGTTTTCAGGATTTTATATTGTTATACTGAGTTATTAATTGTAGAGGATTCTTTTTATCCCCCCATCTGGCAAGAAATGATGTTTCAAATGCTGCAAAACCAGGGATGCTCGCCACTTGAAGGGCCTTAAATCACTTTCTGACCTCCCCTGAGAGACTATGCATGAACAACCTCATTTTTTCATCCTTGTGATCGACCTCTTCCAGGTCAACAAAATCATTAAACCAATCCAAGTGATTTTGGACAGAAGCATTTCCTTTGGCATCATATAACTTGATCCTCTGATTATAGTTCTAGGGAAATTCATGTAGCTGGGTTGGTAAGGCAAGAGGGGAGAATCTGGTAGCCATAACTCTAGGAGGCTTTTGAGCTTGTTGGATGGTCTGATTGGGGATTATGGAAGTTCACAGAGGGTTAGTTGGTATCACAGATTGAAACCTCTTCTCATCGAAGACTATTTCATCCAAGTAAGATTCTGATTTAGATCAGAACAGAGTTTGCTCAAACAGTGTATCGAAGTGAAGTTTGTTGATTCCTTGTACTCCATCCTTGGGTAAATATAAGTTCATGTCTAGGTAACAGAACAGGTCGGGTATATGTTCCTTTTCTTTGCACATAATATTTTTTGGATCAGACATGGGCGCTACAGGTTCTGGATCAAGGTTGGCTCTGGTATGAACTTGCTTTGAGGCTAAGATTTTCTATTCTTACTATTCTATGCTATTGGCCTTATTTATTGGAGTCTCCAGGGTAAAAAATGTTTCACTCAATATAGATGTCCGGCCCATTTTTACCCTCAGGGGTCAAAACTACAACTTTAGTCATTCTCCCAGGGAAAATTTTATTCAATTTTGTCCCTGACAACAGTGCCAAGATGTTATCACTCTGTAAATTTGTTTGGATGAGAAAAAAAATGACAAAGATAACCTACATACCAACTTTAAGACCATAAACTATCCTTTCCAGCCTAGAGATGCCTCTCTCTGAGACTTAGTCTCTAACGGATAATGACAGAATTGTCGTCTAGGTTTATTATGTTTGTGAAATGTTTCTGGTTTCACTTGAAAGGAAATACAGAACCTTAGTCCATGGAGTCAACTTCTCGAAAGAGAGAGAAATAAATAACTTGGTAAATGAAACTTTGAGAGGATAAAGTCTAAGCATGCAATGGTATTTCAATTCAAGTGTTGTTGTGTGTGGCGAAATAAAGAGTACATAAAGCAATTCAGAGAACCATCGAAGATGAATTCTAAATTACTTAGAAGAAAACACATGAATTTAAATGGTGAAGTCTAAAGCACCACACAATGAATTCTAGACTTATTAGACATTCCAATTTAAAAAAAGTAAAGACATGAATATATAGAAAACATGAAGTACATACATAGGAGAGATCACAACACATCAAACCACCACCATTAGAATCTTTTGGTCAAAGCCTCGAGACTTTTTCATTATATTAAATCGGGTTCAAAGATTACATTCAATATTCTACTATCTACACTAATTTTCCAACCAACCTGGCTTACATTGAAAAGATAGAATATATATAGAAAAAACTATGCCCCTTGGACTGCCACGCCTCATACTACTACTCCTAGAATTTTGGTTATGGTTATTCCCTTCCAAATGACCTTTCGAATACAACTTACTAAGAATGGAAACCCAACTGCACCCAATCATGTCATAACCGATGTCTTCGTCATGATCGTTCGGTCATCAGTAAGATTCAATCATTAGGAGGTGATGCCTCAGCGTTTCTCCTTTGAGTGGTTACCTGAATGATCAAATGCCCTGTTAGAAGTCTGCCACCCACTATAACGGGCTCTGGTTGTTGTTGTGTGATCATTGGATGTTGTATGCATGTGGCGAGTTGGTGTGGCAAGTGTTTGTTGTTTGTCGCTCGTTCTTTCCAAGTGGAGATGATAGTCGGGGGGGCACGTATCTCCTTCAAAACTATCTTGAATTATGCCTACACGTGTCCTTCTCAAAGGTGGGTTTACAACATCTGCATGACGAATATCCACCACGCAGGTGCCCGTCAGACTTCTTGTTCATCAGTAGGAAACAAGACACGAGGGGAGAAACATTTCGTGCCACATTCAAAAAGAAAAAAATGTGGTCAAGTCAAGCATGCCTCTGGCCTCACCTGCAATCTTGATACTCTAAGCATTTTCCTAAGAGACCAGTTTCATCTTTTCAAATTCTCCACCTGTCTCCACAAGACCACATTCCCTTTTAGCTTCGTTTGAGCATTGGCAAGAGTCGCGCAAATGTTTTCCATGGTCAGTGCACATTCCTTGAAGTGCTACGTGATTCTTTCCTATGACATACTTTGTTCCTTGCACAACTGAATGATCATGTCTTGTGCTTCTCTGAGTTGTCTCTTGAGTCAATTTTCATTCCCTTCTCGACTCTGCGACGTTGTTGTTTTGATAGTCTTTTATGTTGACTGTTTCCTCAATTCTATGTTCTCCTAGTATAATTCATGAATAGAGAGATGTGATTTCTTCATTTTCTTTGACAACTCCTGACCCTCCATGATTTCAGTGCCCGGCCTTCTCCATCTTTCACTGATTCCCTGACCTTAACCTTTAACAGGTTCCAGCTGAATAGTGCACACAAGTAACTTCTCAGCAACAGATTGGGTGTGCAGCTCGTTGGGAGTTTGGTTCTCCTCAGGCTTCTTTATCAGCCTTAGCCTGCCTCTTTTTCGGTGTACTGGTTGTTGGGATGATGAGCCTTCAATTGTCTTTCCTTTTCCTGCATCCTCCTCCACTCTGGCACACATGCTGCGAGATGTTGTTTCCCCCATGGGTATAGGGAGGTCTCCTTTGGGTTCCTTGGGGATATTGGTTGTGTTATCGCACAGTTTGTAGCTAGGTCAAATGGCTATAAGATAGAAGGCCAAACTGGCGTAACAGAAACCTATCCCACCCAATGTCACCATGATGGAGAGGTTCTTTCTCTTTAGGGAGGTTAGGCCCAGGGGAGACGTCCCCGGTAACCTGGATTTTTGAAGAGGCAAGAGTCAAAAGGAAAAAAGTAAAGTTCCCCCTTCAAAATTCACCACCAAAACAGACAGTCGTGGCTAAACATCCAATAATGAAGTGAAGTCCCAAAGAAGAACACCTGCCCAGAACAAAGCAACAACAAAAAAATATATGAAAGCTATGATTCAATGGGTTGGTACTTCATAAGACTATCTAATATCAATACATAAGAAATTACAAATATTGACGAAGTCAATGTTTGTTAATGCAACAATGAAATAATATCACTTCACCAATAAATATCAAGATGATGTAGCAATCAATGTATCCAATCAATCCTTATTTAATAAATGCTTTAAACACCCTCCAATTGCCTATAAAAGGAAAATTGTTGCATCAAGATGAAGTAACCAAGGGTGATGTCAGCCTTTTAGGGTTAGTAGTTAGTTAGGGTTTCAATTTAGCAAAGTTTTTGAGAGTTGTTTGGTCAATTTCACTTCAACGCTGGAGATCCAAGATCAGTGCCTAAGGGTTAATGGAGTTAATTTAGAAGAGGACACAAGGGTTGAAGGAGACTAAGGACTAGAGGGAAGGGTTCTGAAGTCTACTATGGCAGGGCCTCAGAATCAAAACCCTAGGGGAGAGAGGCTCACTCTAGTGTTGCTAAAGCAAGGCCTTGTGCTCTCTCCTCCTTCCTTAGGTTAACTTGGCAAAAATGGCTAGCATGAAAGATAAATCAAGACTAGAGAGTGTAGTGAGGGAGAGTGTTGCTAAGGCAAGGCTCTATCACCAAACCCTAGAAGCAGGACGACCCTAGGTGTAGATAGCCTAGACCTGGGACGTCTCCTCCTTCTTGAGTTCAGAAAGTACGGCTAGCTCAGGGAGAAGAAGCAATAAGAGTGTAGCTATGGCTAGGCTCTTCCTTCCTTCTTTAATGGCTGAAAATTTCTCTTTTAGGGGACATTAAACAAGGACCTACTTGTGTGCTTGTCACCTAGGGTTTTTATCATTAAACTATAAACATATGAAAGAATATAAGACTACAACCATTCAATCAAGAAGTTTTGCAGAAAAAACACTTACATATCACCATTAAAATAGCATGCAAACCCTAGTTGTAAACCTTCCTTCAAGAGAAATGCCAAAAATGCCAAGAAATGCCTTCCTTCAACAGGTGCACCTCACTAAATCAACAAAACTACCCAAGTAGGGTGAAAAAATTAGACCTCACTAAATGAGTGAGTGATGTGTGATGTCAAAATGAGGCTAAAAATCATCAATATATACTGTATCAATGACCTTAATTAATTTAAGGTCATAAATATGGCCGACAAGACCAGAATATTGTTTTTACATTAAATTGTCAAATTAAAACCCTAACTAATCTATAAAAAAGGTAAAATCCCCTTCAAGGGAGGTGCTATCCCCTTTTAGGGCAGATGAGACATCCAGGAGAAAAATGTTAGCCCCCCAAGGGCCTCTCCAACATGCCACACGTGCCACTGCTGCCCAGTCTACCTCCAAAAATGACCATGAAGTTGGTTGGCGTCATGGTAACGATGGGGACACTCTGAGCCTTCCAAGGCTAGTGTTCCATTGAAAAGGGGGCATTCCCCCTAGGTCGGGCTTTTCCAAAGTGCCTCTGGTGAAACGTCCTCTTCTTCTTTGGTGCAAAACCTCGGTCAAACAATGTCCTGTCTTTGCCCCTCTGACGGGGTATCAACAACTATTTGATGGGCTCTTCATCCCCATGGAGGTCCGAACTAATCATCTCCCCATGTGTACTAGTCCAAATGGTACTTGTCCATCAGGCATGGTCCTGCACATCAAAAACTACGCCCTCCATGGGATCATCAGTCACTGGGATCATAGCAATGTTAATCACGTTTCATCATCAATATTATCAAACATATGCATAAGACCCTAATACATCAGTCAATAGCTCAAAGATATTACCAAAACCTACAATAAATGACTGGAGAAAAAGACAATACGTCCTATTGGGCTAGTATCCACAAGAAAGGGGAAGTTTCTAGGGAGGTTTCAACCAAGCCATGTAAATGAGATGATGTGGCTAGGGGATGTCCAAACATGTGGGTATAGTGAGAGACAAGGATGCATAATGTTATCTGTGGGTGCCTTTGTAGAAGGCGAGTTGTACCTATCATGGATGCAATTTTTTCCAAGCTCTTTCTTGCCTTTATTCTTTTCTTTATTTACTTTTTCTTATTCTTTTCCTTTTTATTCAAGGGCCAACCAGAGGACACTGCCTTGGCATGGTGACCAAAGATGACAGTGTTACCCACAAGTACTTTCATAGAGATGAGAAGGATGGCTTGTGATGAGACCCCCTTTCCCTTGGCCATGCAACCAAAGGTCACTGACCTAGCATGGTAACCAAATGGTGGCAATGTCATACTGTTAGGTACGCATGAACCTAATAGGTTGGCTCATGATGAGACCCCCTATCCTCTTGGTTAGGTCTTGTTTGTTATTTTCTGGGTCCCTCTTGTTTCTTGCTGAGAGGCTTTTTATTGCCTTCTCGGGGATCCCTGGGTGAAGCATCTCGGGGTTTTATTTCTAGGATTTTATCTTTTACCAGCTACTTTTACCTTCTAGGCATTTAACCCCTTCTTCCCGCAAGATAAGGTGCAACCCTACAAACAGGTCAATCCAATGCATGGAAAAGGGGAATGGGATAAATGAGCGGGAGATAATATAAAAAAGTGGTGGTATGATGTGAGCGGATGATGGCTCTTCAGAAATCCCCCGAGTGGCAAACCAAAACTTATGGGTACAGGCTTGCTAGGGAACCCTGTTAATATCCCCAAGCATGGTCAAGTGGGTTATTGTAAGATCCAAGTAGTTGTCAGAGATAAAAGGAATCAGATGCATATATCTAAAGGTTTTAATGATCAAAAGTGACACATACCATGATACCTGGACCAATTACCTCATGGAGCAAGAGACTTCTTCGATACAAGACCAAGCCAATGGTGATGGATGTTGTTGTTGATGACAAGACGAATCTGGTAAAAGAAGAAAAGGATGGGCCCTCCAAGGTCATGCTCAGGTCAATCATGCTCTTGGTACTCCATGTCTAGGACCTGTGGGCCTCGAGACATGATCTCCTAGTTATCCCTAGAAATTGGGAATAACATCTGGCTCCAACTTGGGGACATGTGCTCACCGTAGAGCACATGAGAACCTCAACATCTCTGGCATAACCTGCATACCTTCTCAAACTTGATAGAGGCATCAGTAAAAAAAATGGGGCAGTAATTCCACCCCAACATACATAGACATATATATAAAAACTGAAATAAAACTATCAGTAATGCAAATGTGCAAGCAAACTAATATGAAATGAAAATTAATACATGAAGAATGCCTACTTATCTGTACTTACCTGTGAAGTCAGGTTCCCCCACCTTGGTGGGGTTTAAGGAGGTGTCTTCTGATAGGTAATGGGTGCCTTCTTCCTTCTAAAGTGGATAGGTAGTATGAGTCAATGACTGATTCCATTCCAACTTTGAAGGGTTTGAGCCATGGTTGTGTGCTTCCTTTTACATTAGTTGGCTCTCCTTTCTAGGTATCCCACATCCATACCATGTCTCCCTCCTTGTACTTTCTGATTTTGTATTTGGTCGTTCCTTGAACAACCCTAGTGTATTGTACTGAGGGAGGGGGGTGGGCTTCTGCTGTAAAAACTTCTTGTTGAGACGGGTGGATTTGTACATAATCTTCATGTTTCTTTAATATCTTCACCATCTCAATTTCTTTGTTCTTGAATTCATCTAGGAGCTGTTGGTACTCTTCCCTCTTGGGCCATTCGATTTGATCAAAGTCCTCCTCTATTGCAAAGGGCATGTCTTCTGGAGAATACTTTTGAAGAGTTTGTATCATCTCGTTTTGTGCTTTGTCATTATTGACGGGGTGAATAATATCATGAACATGGTCCGCAGTTATTGGCGCATTGATTAGATGACCTACCATTCCATTTTTCAAAGGCAACTGCAAGAATGTGAGGTCCATCTCAAGGGCACCACCTAAAATTGCACCAAACTTCCTAGATAACAACATTCCCCACACATCTGGGACATCAACCACCAAAATGTCAATGTGAACCATTTTTTCAGGGTACTCCTTTAGGCAAACTTCGACATTCTCAACCACCCCATGTGTGAGTATGGATTTAGATTCAAAACCACATATATTTCTGTAAGGCCGTGTGACCTTCAAACCCACTTGTCGCATGACTTTGAGTGACATCATGTTGGCACCAACACCTGTATCTAACATGAAATTGTTGAGGTTTTTGCCAATCATTGTCAAACTCATGAAGAAAGGAGGGTTTTCACCATATTGGACCCTGAAGTGATCAACTTGCAACATAATAGGGGGGTCCATAGGCTCATATGATCCTGAAAAGAAAGTGTCAAATCGTTCCTTGATGGATGGGATCTTGATTGATTCTCTTAGGGGGACGTTTACATGCATCTTTGATAATTCCCCTTCAAAGTCAAAGTTCAGGTCAACCTTGCCAGCCTTGGATGTCTTGGGAAAAAGCATTTCTAAGGGTGGGGGCTTTGCCTGATCAGCAGCTGGTTGTTTCAAATTCTTTCTTCTGTACACATGAAATTCTTGTTTCTTTATCTTTTCTCGTGATTCTTGATCCAGGTTATTTATCATTGCCATCCTTGTTGATCTGGCTGCTTCTTTCACGACTTCCTGATGTTCTGCATCTGTGATATTTATCTAAGGGAACTCCATGAAACAATCCATGTTGTTGACTTGTTGATGGCCACTATTGTAGGGGCACTCATGTTCCCAATGTGCTTCGCTGCATTCCAGGCACCAAGGATTTTCATCAACAACGTTTGCAGGGGCCAAAGTGTTCAGATTTTCATGCTCATTCTTTGGTTTGTAAAACTGGCTCCCTTTCTGGAATTGTCCTTTACACGGGACCCTGGGTGCTTGGGTCTGAGATCTTTCGAGCTTGAAAATTCTACTCATCATTTCCTCTTGATTCTTTATGATTCCATCCATAGAGACTTGTAGCTTGGTGATACTAGTACATAGATCCAAAGTAGGCTCAACATTGTGCACTATCTTTGGTTTAGTGTCTACCCTCCCCCTTGGATTAGCAAAAGGCTCAATCTTAGATGAAAGGAGGTTCCCTTCTATTTTGGTAGCGAGCTCTTGGGCCTCTTGAATGGACTGGGGGTTTTTGTCTCTAAGAGGATACCCTAGTTGGCCATTGAAAGATCTGGTGTAAATATGGACGAGGTAGTCATATTTCAAATGATGGCTTGCGGGAATTCTTTGTAGTAAAGTATCGAATCTGGTATGGAACTCCCAAATAGACTCATTTTCATATTTGGCAAGGTTATCCAGTCGTGTGAGAAGAATATTAAGGTCTTCTTTGATACTCCATCTTTTGAGAAAGGCCTCTTCAAGTCTATCCATGGTTTTGATGCTTCCATCAGGGAGGCTTAGGTACCAGCGCCTTGAGGCATCATAAAGAGTAACGAAGAACAACTTCATGACCAGATCTTTAGCATCATCACTGATGGGTTGAAGCTAAAAGAATGCCCAAAAGTTTCTCATATGCTCTTCGGCACTAATTGCATCAGTACCGGTGAATTTAGGCAACCACTTCTCATACTTGGGTGGCATTTGCCTGGGGTAGCCTGGTATGGCTGACATGTCTAATGGCCTAAAAAGGGTAGATGACCATTGTCTTTGATTGTTGGTTGGGTTCGTTAAAGTGGTCTGAGAGCTAGACATGATTCTTAAAGGAAGGCTCTTCCCGAAAAGTTATTTGACAACAGGAGAGTTCAAGGGAGGCTTCCTTCTAAAAGACAAAGGAGGATTATTGAATCTCCTTTTAGTTTGTGGAGTCGCCAGATAGTTTACTTGAAACTACCAAATAAAAGGGGAAAAACACCCTAGTGGAGTCACCGGGTAAGCTTGTAAGAAAAAGTCTCTAAGGCAAGGCTTACTGAAAAGATTTGTCGTTTGAGGAAAATTGACTTAGTGTTCCCTGACAACGATGCCAAAATGTTATCACACAGTTTGTAGCTAGGTCAAATGGCTATAAGATAGAAGGCCAAACTGGTGTAACAGGAACCTATCCCACCCAATGTCACCACGATGGGAAGGTTCTTTCTCTTTAGAGAGGTTAGGCCCATGGGAGGCATCCCCGATAACCTAGAGTTTTGAAGAGGCAAGAGTCAAAAGGATAAAAGTAAAGCTCCCCCTTCACAGGTCACCACCAAAACAGACAGTCACGGCTAAACAGCCAATAATGAAGTGAAGTCCCAAAGAAGAAACCCTGCCCGGAACAAAGCAACGGCAAAACAATATATGCAAGCTATGATTCAATGGGTTAGTACTTCATAAGACTATCTGATATCAATATATAAGCAATTATAAATATTGACGAAGTCAATGTTTGTTAATGAAACAATGAAATAATATCACTTCACCAATAAATATCAATATGATGTAGCAATCAATGTATCCAATCAATCCTTATTTAATAAATGCTTTAAACACCATCCAATTTCCTATAAAAGGAAAATTGATGCGTCAAGATGAAGTAACCAAGGGTGACGCCAACCTTTTAGGGTTAGTAGTTAGTCAGGGTTTCAATTTAGAAAAGGTTTTGAGAGTGGTTTGGTCACTTTCACTTCAACGTTGGACATCCAAGATCAGTGCCTAAGGGTTAATAGAGTTAATTTAGAAGAGGATGCAAGGGTTGAAGGAGACTAAGGACTAGAGGGAATGGTTCTGAAGTGCTGCTATGGCAGGGCCTCAGAATCAAAACCCTAGGGGAGAGAGGCTCACTCTGGTGTTTCTAAAGCAAGGCCTTATGCTCTCTCCTCCTTCCTTAGGTTAACTTGGCAAAAATGGCTAGCATGAAAGATAAATCAAGACTAGAGAGTGTAGTGAGGGAGAGTGTTGCTAAGGCAAGGCTCTATCTCCAAACCCTAGAAGCAGGATGACCCTAGGTGTAGATAGCCTAGGCCTGGGATGTCTCCTCCTTCTTGACTTCAGAAAGTATGGCTAGCTTAGAGAGAAGAAGCATAAGAGTGTAGCTATGGCTAGGCTCTTCCTTCCTTCTTCAATGGCTGAAAATTCCTCTTTTAGGGGACATGAAACAAGCACCTACTTGTGTGCTTTTCACCTAGGGTTTTTATCAACAAATTATAAACATATGCAAGAATATAAGACTACAACCATTCAATCAAGAAGTTTTGTAGAAAAAACACTTACATATCACCATGAAAATAGCATGCAAACCCTAGTTGTAAACCTTCCTTCAAGAGAAATGCCAAAAATGCCAAGAAATTCCTTCCTTCAACAAGTGTGCCTCACTAAACCAGAAAAAATACCCAAGTAGGGTGCAAAAATCAGACCTCATCAAATGAGTGAGCGATGTGTTATGTCAAAATGAGGCTAAAACTCCTCAATATATACTGTATCAATGACCTTAATTAATTTTAGGTCATAAAAATGGTTGACAAGACCAGGATATTGTTTTTACATTAAATTGTCAAATTAAAACCCTAACTGAGCTATAAAAAAGGTAAAATCCCCTTCAAGGGAGGCGTTATCCCCTTTTAGGGCAGATGAGACATCCAGGAGCAAAACGTTAGCCCCCCAGGGGCCTCTCCAACATGCCACACGTGCCATTGTTGCCCAGTCTGCCTCCAAAAATGACCATGAAGCTGGATGACATCATGTTAAGGATGGGGACACTCTGAACCTTCCAAGGCCAGCGTTCCACTGAAAAGGGGTCATTCCCCCTAGGCCAGGCTCTGCCAAAGTGCCTCTGGTGAAATGTCATCTTCTTCTCCGGTGAAAAGCCTCAGCCAAGCATTGTCCTGTCTCTGCCCCTCTGATGGGGTCTTAGCAACCCTCTGATGGGATCTTCAGCCCCATGGAGGTTTGAACTAATCATCTCCCCATGTGTACCAGTCCAAATGGTACCTATCCGTCGGGCATGGTCCTGCACATCAAAAACTACGCCCTCCATGGGTTCATCAGTCACCGGGATCATAGCAATGTTAATCACATTTCATCATCAATATTATCAAACATATGCATAAGACCCTAATACATCAGTCAATAGCTCAAAGAGATTACAAAAACCTACAATACATGACTAGAGAAAAAGACAAGACGTCCTATTGGGCTAGTATCCACAAGAAAGGGGAAGTTTCCAGGGAGGTTTCATCCAAGCCATGTAAATGAGATGATGTGGCAAGGGGATGTCCATACATGTGGGTAGAGTGAGAGCTAGGGATGCATAGTGTTATCTGTAGGTGCCTTTGTAGAAGGCGAGCTGTACCTATCATGGATGTAATTTTTTCCAAGCCCTTTCTTGCCTTTATTCTTTTCTTTATTTTATTTTTCTTCTTCTTTTCCTTTTTATTCAAGAGCTAATTGAAGGACATTGCCTTGGCATGGTGACCAGAGCTGACAGTGTTACCCACAAGTACTTTCATAGATATGGGAAGGTTGGCTCGTGATGAGACCCCCTTTCCCTTTTCCATGCAACCGAAGGTCAATGCCCTAGCATGGTAACCATATGGTGGCAATGTCATACTGTTAGGTACCCATGAACCTAATAGGTTGGCTCATGATGACACCCCCTATCCTCTTGGTTAGGTCTTGTTTGTTATTTTTCAGGTCCCTCTTGTTTCTTGTTGGGAGGATTTTTATTTCCTTCTCAGGGATCCCTGAGTGAAGCATCTCAAGGTTTTATTTCTAGGCTGTTATCTTTTACCAACTACTTTTACCTTCTGGGCCTTTAGGCCCTTCTTCCCACAAGATAAGGTGCAACCCTACAAACAGGTCAATCCAATGCCCGAACAAGGGGAATGGGATAAATGCACGGGAGATAAGATGAAAAAGTGGTGGTATGATGGGAGTGGACGATGGCTCTTCAGAAATATCCCCAGTGGAAAACCAAAACCTATGGGTACAAGCTTGCTAGGGCACCCTGGCAATCTCCCCAAGCATAGTCAAGTGGGTTAATGTAATATCCAAGCAGTTGTCAGAGATAAAAGGAATCAGATGCATATATCTAAAGGTTTTAATGATCAAAAGTGACACATACCATGATACCTGGACCAATTACCTCATGGAGCAAGAGCCTTCTCTGATACAAGACCAAGTCGATGGTGATGGATGTTGTTGCTGCTGATAAGATGAATCTGATGAAAGAAGAAAAGGATGGGCCCTCCAGGGCCATGCTCAGGTCAATCCTGCTCTCGATACTCCATGTCTAGGACCTGTAGGCCTCGAGACATGATCTCCTAGTTATCCCTAGAAATCAGGGATAACAGGTTGAAATTAGAAACAAATCCCATCCTTTTTCTAGCCGTCTTAATCCTCGACTACCAACAAATTGATCAACGATATATGGAATAAGTTATTCCTCGACTGTTCTTCTTCATCCTGGACATTTTCCTCCATTCCTCCTAGGCTTTGGAGAAAGAATAAAGGTAATTTCAAAGGCCTTTTCCCCTTGAAATGCATCATCATCCTGATGTGATGTGGGTATATTCTGTCAGACCTTATTTCACAGGTGAAATACCTTCTAATCATGTTTAGGAGCTTCTGAAAAGGCTCTCGTAGATACCGACTTGGAACACTCACTCTGATTTTCCCATTCAAGAAGTTTGGCTTGATGAATTCTTCATAGTATAATATGTCTAAAGGAATTCCCTTAGACCACCTTTCACCACACGAAGGAATATTCATCGTGTCAGATAGAGTTTCCTCTGTCACTCGGAACGTGATTCCCGCAATGATTGTGTGAAACCCATTGTATCTGAGAGAGAACTGTTCATCCAATTTCGTGTTGTATCCTTGGATTTTCTCGCAATAATGCATACATATGACATATTCAAAAGACACACTGACATTCAAATCTTCATTGATTAACTCCAAGTCCTGAGGTTCAGGCCTTATAGCTCTACCACTTTGCGCCTTCTTCCTTATGTCTTGGGATGTTGTCATGATGCAAATGTGTATTTGTTTTGCGTGTGCACGATAATGAAATATGACACCCTCTTCACACAACAAATGGAGAATGATATACTTCGCAGGGACCTGTCAAAGTGGTAGTGGCAGAAGCTTTGCGCGACAAGCAAAAATAATTCTAGGATTTTACTACGCAGCTGCCAGGCACTATGAAGACTTTCGACATAGAAGTAGGTTGAAATTGTGATAAACGATAATAGTAGGCTCGTCGCAGTAGGGAAGTGCAATAGAAAATTCTAGCGTGGTGGCAAGGTGCTGCAACACTGATGACGAGCCAGGGAAATTGGACGTAGAAAACAATTTGGCATGACAAGAAAGGAATCTAAGGAAGAAAGGTTGGCTGCGAGAGGAAATATCACCCGAAAAACTATATCGCGACAAACTCCAACAGCATTCAAACCATGACTAAAAATGAAGGAGACACAACAATCTTGATTGAACAGATTCACAACATAACTGATGGAAATCGACCTTCCCATAGTGAAAGGACCCAGGATCTGCAAGAAAATCATAGACAATGCACAAACTTGGATGGTAAAGGAGAAACTCCTAGGGTGACTAGTATTTATAATTGAATGGGTGAGGGATGGAATCATGGCAAAGGACACTGAATCCATGGTGATGAGAAGTTTTGAAGCAGGATGAATATTTGTGCAACATACTCGCATGACGGGTACACTTCGAAGTGTGCAAAGTATAGATGATAAGAGATGCAGAGTATACGTGATATGAGCATCGAGATTTCTTAACCTTTATGAATTCATAATTATGTGATGATGGTTGTTATATTTTTCGATGTGACCTTTAATCTAACGACTTGCCTTGACCTATGGCACTTAAATTCCCTCTTTCTGACAGGACTCGACCATTTGGGAAAAGGACCATTACAATTCACACATGGTTAATTACGATGCCTTTTCCCGACTTCAAGGGCCAGACCCGCCACTTGCTGACTTTGACCCATTCGTTGTTTAGTACCTGACCTCACATGCTTCAACACATGAACCAAGAATCATCTAGGACTGACTCTAACTGAAAAAATGACGGTGCTAACAAGTTGCACCATCTAAAATCATGAAACTACATCACTCCACAAGGGATGCTCTTGCAAATTCAATTTTCAAACAAGAATTGCAAACCATTAAATTAAAAAAATTGAATAAGTGAACTTGAAGAGGCACTAAGTCCTAGACCACTATTTTCACATCCAATGGCCACACTTCCACCAGAACAATCTGCTCCAAGTACACCAACAATCTCAAGGCCAATCAGGAAGGCCCTGCAATTGTTGAATGGCGCTAGACTCTATTTTGTTGATAACATTAATAGAAGACTCGATATAATCAGATAGGCAAGAGAAGTCAGTACAAGTGTATGTGATCTTCAAAAAGGACTTTAATTTTTACTGGAGATTTGCAAGAGACTTGCAACATGATGAAGCCTACCGCAAAAACAGGCTAAAAAATTCCATTGCACATGTGACTAGTATCAATGACCATAAAATAAATCAACAGGGACTGCCCCATAGCAATAAAATAAGGAAAATAAAGGTATGTTCAGAACAACGAATAAAACCACTGCAAGATACAATTTCTACTTATTCAAAAATCAATGAAAGAAGAGGAAATGCTATTTTAAAATCCTTTGATATAGTTAAATAAATGTAGGGTCCACAACTTTTCATCAATTCAACAATCATCACCAAAGAAGAGATTAATAGTGACTTGGTTGCAATGAAGACTTCATTACCTAGTGACTTCGACAGCCTTGTAGAGTTTGATGAAGAAGAATTGAAACAATGGCTTCTTACATTTATCAATGACAATGAAGACCACTTGTCAGCCATCCAAGAACTGTAACTGGAACATAAAGAAATGGAAGACGATATTGTTTCCCTTCAATTAAAGCAAGAAATCACCATCCCACCAATAAAAAACGATATTGATAACTAGATCAATAACGTCTTGCAACAGATTATTAACCCAAAATAGGCATCACTGGGTCAAGAACACTTTGTTTCTTGGCATCCAGTCTACCATTTGCATTTTCTTCTGATATCCTTTTCTTTTTATCACTCGGTAAATGGTCACAATTATTTGTTTTATGTCCTCTGCAGATTTAACACTGCCTTGCAACTATCTTTCTCTCTTTCGTCCAGGTCTTTCTTCTATTTATTGTTCCATGGAAGCCCCAATCCTAGTCCATTTGGAAAAATGCATTTACTTTTTCTAGACATTATTTAAAACAAAATTGTATATATTTTTAACTTGTCGAAGATTTTTTTAGCATAGATGGCTAGTGATTTTCGAGGCTCCAAGTTTAAAACTAAATTTCAAAATTTTATTTCACTCATTATGATTTTTCAATGAAACATCACCGTAATTTGTGTGCATATATACTACTTTACATGTATTTTGGGAAAAACTATTTTTACGTTTAAACATTTTTCACATGCATTGTGTAAAAAAACTACATATTTTTTTTGTCATTTCCAAAGAACTATTTTCGCATACATTACAACTCGTTTTCAACCCTTTGGGTTTCTAGCTAGGAGGTCTATTTTGTCTTAACCGTGTATCATTTTTCAATGAACTATCATGATATCATGTTCATTTCTTTTCATATGTGGATATTTACTCTCATTGTGCAAAATTTTAATTTTGACCTTTATGCTAATTTGTAAATTTTATTGCACATTCTGAATATTGAATAGAATACAATGTTGTCACAATTTTTTTTGCTCATTTGAATCGCATAAAAATTGCATAAGCATCTACCGTACTTGATTCAACATTGTATACTACATCACATTGTTGTTTGTTATTTGTCTTATTCACAAAACAAGTTTTCCTAAAAGCTAGAACATCCATAATTCCTTTGGTTCTGCACTGTATTTGATATGTTCAGTTTTATGTACAATGTCTTTTCTCACGTCTTGTTGAAAAATGAATTTTCTTATTAAGATGGAACTTTGAAAAGATTGCTATGTTTGGACTCTGTTTCATGTTTTTCATCATATGCACATTGTGTTTTCTCAACTTCAGGAAAATAAAAAAATAGTGATGCTAGTAAAAAATTACTTGAAGTGTTGCTCACAATTTCAATGTCTACACAAGAAACATATATTGTAAATGTAATTCAATCACATTTTCTTTCTACATATCCTAATTTGTACAAAATTTGCATTTTCTCCTGCACATCCTAGCCTTAGTGTACTCTGCCTTGCCTTAATGCATCTTCATCTCCGTAATCCCTTTACAATTTTTTATGGTAGATGATTTTACATAGTTGTAGGATCAATTCCATTTTTTGTGCTGATAACTACATGCATTTTTCTTCTCCCATGCCTACACATCATATCCTCTGCACACTTTACATAACTTTGAGCCAATGGTAGTATCAACACACTTTACATTGTTGTTTCACATCTTGGCCTCCACATATAGTCTACAGAAACGACAGATATTGTACACAGAATTTGATCGCATTTGCTTTCTGCATATCCTAATCTATGTGCACTTTTCACTGTCTCATGGACATCCTCACTTCCATCAACCTGATATTGCGTCGAGCACATCCTACACTGGGTGAAATATGCATTGCTTCTCCACATCTTCGTCTCTGCAACCTCTTTACAAAGTTTTTTGGTAGTTGTTTTTACATAGTTATAAGTTAAAAGCCATGCCTCCTACGAAAAACTACATGAACATAGGTTTGAGGAAATTTTACCATCAACACACTATACATTACTTCTTGCACATCTTTGCCTCCACATCAAATTGTTGGCACATCATGAAATTGTCGGTATTTGTGTTTTTCTTTTTCTTTTTACATAGTCAGATGTTAAATATCGTACTCTACGTGGATAGCTTTATGTACTATGCTTCTCGCACATGCTAATGTCTACACACTTTACATTTCGTTTGGCACAGTTTTCATTGCTTCCCGCACATCCTAGTCATTGCTCTACTTTATATCGGCACAAATTTGCTTATGCACAACATAAATAATCAAAATGAACATTTGGTTATGCTCAATGTCTCTGTTTTTTTCTAGCTTCTGCACACTTTTGAGTAGCTCTTATCTTCCAAGCATCCATAATTCCATCGCTCTCCTTTATATCTGAACACATTTACTTCCACACGATAGAAGAGTCAAACCGAACATTTGGTTATCCTATCATTTCTTTTTGATCTTCTTGTTTCCAATGTTTTAAGATCAACTCAGTGAGCATCGTTATGTTTCTCATGATTAAACTTATTTTTATATTAGTAGTTGCAGTGCATGTGTTAGGTGGCGGAGTACTTATTTACGTCATGTACTAGGTTTTAATTTTGAGAGTGGAATTACATTTTAAATCAACGAGAGAGTATTCATTGAAAACAATCAATAACAAAAATTTAAGCCTTTATTAGTAGTTACAATAAAACAATGATTGAGAATGGTGGTTCATTGCACCTATTATAATTTCTAGGTGAAATTCTTTACTAATATTTTCATATTATAGAGTTATTTGTTTTTAATTACTAAAAATCATGTAGATGCTTCCTAAATTACATTCTTAAGTAACTATGTGTTACCAACCTTTATATTGAAAAATAATAAAATATTAATTTTCTTTATCATATGAATTATCTTTTGACAAAAACAATTAATTATCCATGCTTGTGGCTATATTAAATTTCATTGTTGAACATACATTTTCCACTCAAAAACATATATTTGCCTTGCCATACATCCCTTGTTAACATTTTATTCACATTGGTTTCTTTTTTACATATATTTGCCAATCCAGACTCTACTGCCATACATCTACATCCCTTGTTAACATTTTATTCACTTTTGTTTCGTTTTTACATTTTTATAGTATGATGTTGTTATATGTAATCCAATTCACTTCACCTTTAACCTTCAAGTCTATAAAATTTAATAAAAATGAGCTCTTATACTTTCAAGTTTATAAAATTTAATAACATGCTTGGATTTGACAGTCGCAAGTAGGTTTTTCCCTGCTACCATAGCTTATGCTTGCTCTGGTGCTTATAGCTTCGTATATAGATATGGATCACGATCCCCATAATGAAGGCATTCTTTGATACGTATATATAATTTAAGATTTTAACATTAAAATAAAATTAATATTTATAACTTTGTGGAGAAAGATTTTGTCTATTAGGTTTAGCTTGATTGCTATTCTATCCATCTACTTTTAATTTTCATAATTAAATTATATTATCATTATCAATAATTTTAATAATTTGAAATCATAAATTTTAAGAATTAATTTTTATATGAAAAATTAGTTAAAAAAATTAAATTAAATTTTTAAATTTAAATTAATAATTAATTTTGTGCTACATCACTTTATAAAATTTGATGCTGGTTTCTTAGATATATATTTATTTATAATTGTTTTCTTAAAAAAAATTAGTTGTTATAAATATTCATTTAAGATAAATTTGAATCAAAATTTATAAAATATTTAATTTGGAGTAGTTTGTTTAGATATGTATTTTTTAAATATTTTCATTAAATTTAATAATAATAAAAATACAATTTTACTATTAAAATTTTGCAATAAAAAATAACAATTTTGCAATTTACTAAATAACAATTTTAATATTAAAATTGTGCAATAAAAAATAACACTTTTGATAACAAAATTTTGCAATTTACCAAATAGTGAAATTTCTAAATTTATTTTCATTAGAATCATATCATGTTATAATTTTAATAATTAAAATTTGTAATTTCAATAAATAATTAAAATTTTGTAAAAAAATTAAAATCTAAAATTTATTTACGAGAGAAACACCCGATCACAATTCAGATTTAGATTTTTTAATTAATATTCATATTTTTTATATTTGATTTTTATATACCTGTTGAAAAGTGTTAGAATTAATGAGCTTAGAATATTTTTAGTGATGACAATAAATTAAATGTTGTTTTTTCAACCATTAACTTTCTTGTATGATAAAACATGGTAGTTTTTAATTGATGAAGGTGATTTATTTTATTAACATAATGATGCCCACCTTATTTAATGTTGTTTGTTTTTACCACAGCATTTTATTGTATTTATTGTAATTGGGTGTGGGTTTAGTCTAAACATTAGACTTTTTGGAGTTTTTACGGACATATTTTCCAATCAATTTTTACTGAAATCTGAACTCTAGATTTGAGTGATTGTATTGAAATTTGAACTCTAGATTTTTCTGTATAAATGGTGATTTCATTGCAAAAAAGTCTAAAAAATTCAAAAAATTCAAAAAGTCTAATATTTAGACAATGTCATTGGATGTGGAATGAATTTAGTTTTTTAGTGCTATATTTTACTGGTCACGATGTGTGTTCTAATTTTTTATTTGGTATTGGTTAAATGTTGTACATAAACACCTAGAAAACTCAAATTATACAGATTTAACCACTTAAATTTACATATTCAACAATTTCTCACAGAATTTTGGGCAAATATTAAACAAATAATATCCCAAAAAAAATCAAATCTTTTTCACCAAATTTTGGACAAATATTAAACAAATTATTCCCCCCCAAAAAAATCAAAACTTAGAACATTTAAACTAAGACTTTGACATTTTAAATTTCTAACATTTAGAATGTCAAAATATTAAATGCCAAAGATGGCATTCTGATTGTTATGCCCACGTTTCTAGGTATTTCTCTGGCCGGTGTTTCAACTATTCCAGTGCTAAAATATTAATTTCAAAAGAGATTAAACGTAAAATATAGCATTCAAATTGTTATGCTCTTTTCTCTCACGAAACTGGCATAATATACTAAATGTAAAAAATAATATTCGAATTGTTATGCTCACGTTTGTCTGGTGGGCATTTTATGGTGACGTTTTTGCCAATAGCAGAAAATCATATAATTTCACTTCAAGTATGCATATAGGGGCGGGACGGGGGGGATCGTTTTTTCGAAAAAATGGAAGGCCGGACGGCATCAGTGAACAGTACTGGACGTCTGGTTTCTACAATGGAGGACGGTTAACTGTCGTATGCCACATTGAAAGACGGTTTGGAGTTACAGTTTCACAGACTCATCTGCGCTCTTTAGTAGTTTGGTTTATGGATCCCTCGAGTTCTTTAGTCTACGTCTCTGCTTCTTTGCACTGTTATCCTTTGTTAGTTTAAGCCTCTTCTCCTAGCTCAGAAAGGTCCTTTAAGGACTTCTAGAACTTGGAGGGTGTTGGAACTGTCGTTTCTTTTATACTGACGGAGGCTGAAGTAAACGCCTTACTTAGCTCTGTGGACGAGGCTTTTTGGACTCAAGCGGGTATGCTAACCGTGGCATCAGAACATCTCCCACCTCTTACAAGGCCCCACCTATCTGCCAGTTTACCTACCTCTCCTCTTTCCGATCATGAGTTTCATCAGCCTCCCCTAAAAACCCGGGATAATGAATGCATTGAAAAGCTCCCTAAGCCTCGCTTCTGATCAGAAGAGGAACATCACACACTGCCTCTGCCCCCTAGGCCTCCTTGCACCCTAACCACGACTACAGACCAGGCCCCCGTTCTTACAAACCTTGGAAGCCTAATAAAACAAAACGTCGCTTCATCTTAGGTTCAGAGGTTGGGCTTGAGGAAGCATGTTCGATGGCCTGCCCTACTTTTCTAGGTAGATTCTCTTACCGGAAGCTAGTGAAGGTTTCATTAGCCCATTGGGTTGATGTTACCTGGTAGCCCCTTCTGGGGTACTCTTCGGAGATTATTTATCTCACACAGGGATGGTTTGGCTTTCAGTTTCACACTTCGGAGGCAGAATCTCTTATTTTGGATTTCAGGTGGATGGTGGATGGAGGTAGTATCATGCTGAAATGATGGCGAGTCTCATTTGACCCATCAAAGGAATATTTTTAGTGTCGGCATCTATGGGTCCTAATGGTGGAACAAGAAGGCACTATTGGAGATTGCCAATGGATTGGGCCGTTTTCTTGCGGTGGACGAGAAGGCCCTACAAGCTAGAGATAAATGTTTGTGTCGGGTTCTTGTGGAAATAGGCATTCATGCAGGACTTTCGAAAATGATCGAACTGGAATGGCGGGGGATGATTCGATCACAGACTCTTAATTATCTGGGGGTGTCATTCAGATGCACTGTTTGCCGACAGACGGGTCATCTCAGACGGGACTGTCCTGGTGTTTTTCTTAATGACTCTTCATCTTCGGATTCCTCTCCGATGTGGGAACCTGCTAGCACTGATCCCCCTAAAGTTACATCGAGTGCTCGGAATGCTCGTTTCCAAAGTTCCGATTCAGACGAGGTAGATAGGATTGACAACAACCTCACCGGTAAGCTTAAATCTCTGTGTCCGTCCCTTTATTTTTCCCTTACTTCATGGGAACGTGCAAATCTAGACCACCTTCCCGACTAGAACACCCTTCATCTACCTTCTGTTGACAAAGGAGTTACCTGTGCCGACTCCTCGGAGATGGATTATTTCCAGGATATGCCCCAAGGTAACCCTTTTATTTCGGGGGGAGCCCTTTCTTTGTCTCATTCAGCTCCTTCTTCATCTGAGCCTACCCCTCCTTCAGTCCAGGCTACAATGCCTACGAGCTCTCCTATTGACACGAGACCTACCTTTTCATCTTTTGAGATGGCTCAGGCAACCGACCTCTCTGTTCTAGTTTCTTTAGATAAGGATCCTGGTCAGGGTTCTCGACCGGAGGATCCACCTGCCTTTCAACGTTTTGTGACTGAAGAGTCTCTTACCCCCTCTCTACAAAACTTTATTCACCCTACGGGTTTACGTGAGACTGCAAGGGACGATGGGAGAATCAATGAGGTTTTGGAAACTCTGATTCCATCTTTACATGAGATCCCAGAACCTCAAGTTTTTCTTACTTTTAAAGGAAAAGAAGTCATAAAGTCTGCTCATCCAGAGGCCTCTTATTCTCTTCCTTGTACAAAGACAAACCACCATACAGGAGGCGATAAGAGCTTTGTTTGGTCCAAAGGATTGGGTTGTGAACTATCACCGATTAAAACGTGAAGTGTTCGAAAATGGGCAGAGGTATGTATTAAGGAGCAGGTACCTAACACTTCTTCTGATTCTGAACATCGGGCTCTTAGAGGCATTAAAGCCCTAGCACGCCTTAAATAATGATCTTGTTGTCCGTGAACATCAGGGGAGTGGGCGGCTCCCAAAAACTTGCCTCAGTTCGTCATCTATTTTTTCTTCATCAACCAGATATTATTTTTCTACAAGAGACACTTGTAGATGAGCTTAAATCTCGCTCCTTCATCTCTATTCTAAAGATCAATTGGCATTCAATGGCTACCAATTCTTTAGGTAGATCGGGAGGCCTTCTAGTTGCCTGGGATCCCAATAAATTTGTTTTGAACCCTTTTATTAGTTGCAGTGAGATCCTGTTGAAAGGCTTCAGCCACAAGTTAAATAGGCAGTTAACTTTTCTAAACGTCTATGGGTCGTGCACAGATCGGAGGAATTTTTGGAAAAAGATAAAAGAAAGGGATCTTTATCACAGGAAAATCTAATTATGGCAGGTGATTTCAACTTCACCTTGGCAGAAGGCGAGATTTGGGGTTCTTCTAGGATTACAGATCCTTTGGCACCATTCTTAAAGCCTTTGCTCACAGAGGCGGGTTTATTGGATATCAAGCTGGAGATCCTTGGTCCAACTTGGTGAAATGGTAGAAAGGGGTCGGATTACATTTTCAAATGTTTATATAGACATTTCGCCTCTGCAGAATTGCTGGGAAGTATGACAAGGTATCGTGCCTGGGTGGCAATGCCTTATCTGTCAGATCATGCTCCCATCCTTCTACAACTTGAAGGCGACTATCGGAGGAAAAATTTTCCTTTCAAACTCAATCTGGGTTGGCTAAAGGAGCATGATTTTTCTCATATCATTGGGGATATCTGGAAGGATACAAAGTTTCTTCAGGAGCCAGGCCTTCAAAGACGTTTAGTATGGAAACTCAAATGTTTAAAATTAGAAATTAAGAAATGGAGCAGAAAAATTAAAAAACTGTTATCACATAAACTAGATGTCTCAGAGGAGTAGCTGCAGATTATGTATCATACTATTACATCTGATTGGAAGAACACAAGGATTTCAGACTTGATAAAAACAAAGGAAAAGGAGAGGACGGATCTACTAAAGGAGGAGGAAGACACTTGGTGTCAAAAAAGTCGAGTGATCTAGCTGAAATCAGGGAATCACAACACTAAGTTTTTTCACCATTATGCAAATGACCAAAAAAAACTGAAAATAGGTATGGGATTTGTATACAGAGTTGGGTTTAAAACTTTCTAACCAACAAGCTTTAAAGGAGGGAGTAGTTGAATACTTCAAACAGTTGGGCACGACAACAGGAATCCTAAATGAAGATCAGACCTCAGTCGCAAATCTTTATCCATCAATGGTTATGGAGGCAGAATCTCAATCGATGGATCAGCCTTGCAAGATGGAAGACCTCAAGAAGATCTTAAAGGCCTTTGCATGTGATAAAATCCCAGGCCCGAATGGCTAGACAATATAATTTTTTCTCTATTTTTTTGACTTGTCGGGCGAGGATCTTCTTGGCATGGTGGAGGAATTGAGGGAAAATGGTGATGTGATTAAAGCCTTAAACACTACTTTCATAGTTCTTATTCCTAAATCAAGTAAGCCTTCAACTTTTAGCGACTTTCGCCTGATCTCCCTTTATAACCTATGCTATAAAATCATAGCTAAATTGCTGGCAAATAGATTGAGACCCATTTTTTCAAAAGGATTGGCAGAAGAACAGTTGGGATTTCTCCATGGCAGGCAGATCCTTGACGCAATGGGGACTACTTAGGAAATTCTCCACGGTATCAAACAAAAGAAACAACGGGCATTGATTTTAAAGCTTGATTTAGTGAAATCCTATGATCTCATAAATTGGGATTTTTTGACGTTGATTCTTCACAAGGCAGGTTTCAGCCTTGCTACTATTAGATGGATTATGAGTTGTGTCTCATCAGTTTCCTATGCAGTTATAATTAATGGTGAATCGTTTGCTTTCTTCCAAAGGGATAAGAGCCTCCGACAGGGCTTCCCTCTCTCACCCCTCCTATTTATCATGATAATGGAAAGTCTAAGTCTTCTTATCAACAGGGAGAAAATTGTTGGTACCTTGATAGGGATAACAGTATCGAGAAACATCAATATCCTCCATCTACTCTTTGTAGATGACATATTGATTATGTCAAGAGAAAATATTGATGAATGGGAAGTGATAGCACACATTCTTAACATTTTTCAAAATGCAACAGGTCTCCAGATTAATGAAGGAGAATCATTATTCCTTACAGTGGGATTGGATGATTCTAACTTAATGCCTTTCAAAGCCCAGTTTCCTTATCACTTTGAACCTTTTTAGACGGGGTTCAAGTACCTGGGGTTTTTTTAAAAACCAAATCGCCACATTGCCAAGGACTAGTCATGGTTAATTTGTAAGTTTGGAAAAAGAGTGGACCATTGGTGCAATCGGTGGCTTACCCTCGGAGGCTACTTGTCTTGATTAAAGCTGTTTTGATGGGTTTATCAGTCTGCTGGATGTCTTTGTCAGCGATATCGATTTCAGTTCTTGGGAAACTTAGGAAAATCATTTTTTCTTTTCTCTGGGATGTAAGAAAAAAACCGTCCACATCTTATCAATTGGGAAAGTTTAGCAAAGCCCAAATCTGTAGGTGGCTGGGGGATAAAACACCCGGCAAGTTTCAATAAAGCGTTGTTGGAAAAAATGATTTGCAGGGGTCTAACGACGAATGGAATTTGGCCAAAAAACCTAAAAGATAAATACCTACCATCCTTGTACCTGTTTCTAATTGGTTTAGATTGGAGCATAGTTGTTCATGTTGAAATATTGTAACTGCAAAGATTATTCTTATTATTATTGATATATTATTCATAGGATCAATCCCCATTGTGGATTGATCATGTCCGTTATTGTAATAGGACCAAATCCCCTTTTGTGGATTGGTCAACAGACAATTATAATAGGCAGAATAAGAAGTCGGCCCCAGCAGTTGATAAGAAGACCCAGAAATATAATAAAGGTGGGTTTACCCACCCAGTTGGAGAAGTCGGCCCTGCCAGTGAAGAGACACTTCACACATGCCAGACTTGTATAAATAAAGGAGTCTAGTGCCTCATTTGGACATAACTCACTTGCTCAGTTTGAGAGACAAGTTCTGATCTGTTACCAGCAAAGGAGACAGAGAGTGGTGCATATCTTGCGAGAGGACTTTATGTTTTAGCATAGAGATCTCTTGGCATTGTATTGGCTATCTATATTAAGGAAGTTTTGCTGAGTTTTCTTTCCCTAGAGGGTTTCCTAGGATAAATGTTGTGTCTCTTGTGATTGTGTATTTCTTAGTGATCTTGGATTATGCTATTGTTATCTAATGAAATGCAAACATCTATAATAATGGCTTAAACATTAACATGGTATCAAAGCCAAGCTGAAGGAAGCATATTTTGCAAGAGGAAAA
>JASDQU010437693.1:5272-16906 GCA_032191745.1 Picea mariana | reverse complement strand
ATAAAGATCAAGCACTTTCAATCACTTACCACATAACATTAGCTCGGATATAACATTCATTTATATTTAATACCATTAAGCACTAAGAAACAATCATCATATGCATTCATCATACATTATAACAACAAAACTAAGAAAATAAACAACATAATCCACATCGCACAAAGCACATCAAGACACATGATATACGTGATTCACCCCAGTGTGGGGCTACGTCTACCAACTTCTTCTTCTTCTTCTTTATCAGTCTTCAATATTCTTACATTTAGTCGGTCCTATGCACAAAGCCACAAAGCCAAACTCCACAGAGGACATGAAATATGTGTGTTGCGCGCCAGATCCTCCTTCCCAAAATCATGTCAAGGCACAAAGCCTCTATTTGCACAAAGCAACTTACAACCTCTTGCACTAAGCCAACATTAACACTTACAAAATATTGTGCACATAGCCTACCAGCAATTTTATGTGTATTACATCACTTGGATTCTTATTTATACATTTACAAAAAGACATAAACATGGGTAAAGTCATGGGCCGACATCCCATAACCCATTACATAAACCATAGTAAGCCCTTTGCTAGGTCCAGAAGCCCTCAAAACAAGTGAGATCTCGTGATCTTGGCTCCGCCTGGGTGCTCTATATTCGACTAGCCTGTCAAAGTCCCAAAAGTGGTCAAACATGACCAATGTTTCCTCAAAACTTGGTCAAGGGCCAACGGGCTCCCAACACTCATCTGTGACTTGTCCCGGGTCACTCAGATCTAGGCAACACTTCTTCAAAGGCCTCGATCTTAGCTCGAGCTACCTCGACTTGCTACTTCACTAGATATTCCTACTCGGCAAACTCCTGAATCACTTGCTTTGTAACAGGCCCTTCCAGGCGATGTTCCACCGTCACAAGCACTTGGTCTAGCTACGAGCCCCATCCTTCAATTTTTTCAAAAATAATGTAGGCATCATCCTGCACCGGCTGTAGTCTTTGTGTAACTTCCATGACTCTACTCTGGATGGAAGTAATCTTCTTTTGGACTGCGCATTTCTCCTGTGATCTCTTCATTCGCTTGACCATAGTAAGTAGCTTCATCTACGCCTACATGATGGATGCCTGTTGTTGCACCTCCTCGAGATGTGCTTCCAGTTTCCTCAGCTCTGGATTTTCTTCAAGGCATTCATAGGTTTTTGCAGTTCGATCACTCAACTACTTACATTCTAAGGTGAGGACCTTGATCCTTCCAACTGTGCTCTTAGTGACTTCCTCTCTTTGATCCTGCACTTCTTGTGGAGTGCTCGGCACTACTTGAAGTGTCAACTCTGTTACCTGTGCTTGAAGCTATTGAATGGCCTCAGCGAGCTTCCCCACTTGCATCTCGACTGAATCTGGTTCCTCCTGTGCCAAGCTTGACACAAAGCGAAGTGCTTTAGTCAACGCTTCTTTAACCATAGTCTGCTCTGTGAGAAACTGTTCTTTTTCTTTCTGTATATTCTCATTTTCCTCCTCAAACATTGCCCAAATTTCATATTTATCCTTCTCTTAGGTGATTACACAGGACTGCACAACTCGTAGTTTCTCTAAGACATCCTCCTTTTCCTGCTTCAACACTTTTGTAGCCTAGTCCTTTTATTTTTAGACTCACTGAAGCCGAGCCTCTGTTGCATCCTCTAGTCTTCGTCATTAGGCAGGCTCATCCCCCAATTCTACAATATTCATCAAAGAAGGCGCAATAGGTACTACGCGACTTGAATGGATGGCTTGTTGTATCTCCTTCATCTCCTTCTCAATTCTTTCATACAGTGTCTCCTTCTTTGCTCCATATCACTGCAAGATATCCTTTGAAGCATCCTCCACAGCTGCGATGATTAGATATATGTCATCCACTAAGAGTGTGACCTTCATCTTGGGCTTACTGGCACACATCTTCTTTCTTGACGAAGGTTTTTGTGGGGAAATCTTTCTTTTTTTTATGTTTCTGCCTTGGTAGGGGGGTCCTTAAGCGGTGTAGCTTCACCTTCTTCTTGCATTTCTCCATCATCCCCTGCTCCTTGTCCATTGCCTTGGTATTCTCCTCCTCCTTCTGGCAATCCAGAACCATATTCTGTAGAGGTAGTTTCCTCCTCATCAATTTCTTGGACTTATACCTTTTTCTTCTTTTTCTTCACACTTCTCTGCCCGACATGCTCGACCCGCGTGACCAAGGGGATTCCTATGATGTCCATGTCAGAGAGATTTTCATATTAAACTGGTACAAGGAACTCTTTCGGCCATTCTTTGGTGATCTCCTCCATATCTTAGTCGTTCATCTTATAATATGATTGCAACTCCTCCTTTCTTTCATCCCTATGTGCAGTGATATAGATAAACTGTCGATCTGCGTGGAACTTCGCTAGAAATCTATACTGGTGTAATGTGTTTGGTGTCATGCATGGAAATGACTCAATAGCGCAGTTCAGCTGCTAGTAGTAGGCATGGAACATAGCGTTCGACTGTCACTACTTCAACATATCATTTGTATACCACAAGGTGGAGAACCTCGCGGCAAAGGCTCTGATGGCTCAACTTATGGAAATGTCTCTCCTTCTGGAATCTGCTAAGAAACAAATGCAATTAATACTAGTAACCAATTGAAATGGAATTCATACCCCTAATCCTATGCTTCGCGACTGTCTTTCTCGAGCTCATTGACGAGGTTACTCACCCAGTTCATTTGCATCCCCTCCACACACTTTCCTGTGAGGTCTACTATGAACCCAGTAACCTGTATCGGATGGTTCTTTCTGATGAGCCTGCCAGCTATAAGTTGGAAAGCAAGGCACACTATGCCATATTGGATAGAGGCTACCTTGTAGCCTCGCTTTTCCTTTTCTACTCGCCATAATCTTCCTTTATGCGATATGCCAAGGAGCGATCTGAGGCCTTACCTGGGTAGAAATGTTGAGGCGCGGGGCCCTGCATGCTCAGTCCTATGATTAGGTGGATCAGTGTCGGATCCATAGTAACACAACTATTGAGCCATAGGTATCCTCCATGGTAGAACGACAAGAGGATTTTAACGCAAGTGTTAACCTCCTGATGTCAGCCGAAGTGAGGGATCTTCATTACATTCAATATTGTTGATTGTGTGAGCTCCTTAATCCACGGTTGGGAGACTATGCACAACTTCTTCCCAATCATATTCATTAAGTGCCTATGGGGTGTGAGCATCGTGTAGTTCTTTTTGTCGCCGAGATTAAATTCATTGTTCTTCAAAGCTGGGATATGTACTAAATGGGGTCCAACTATGTGTATCCCCTTCCGGATGTATGCAGTGATCAACATATACTCAAAGTCATGTGGGATGTTGTCATGGTTAACCATGCCAGCCAAAGGAGATATGTAATCTGGCAAGACTGATGGGATCTGCTTTTCTCTAGCTAGATTGTCGCATTGCTTGCTTCACTTCTCGGTAGCATGGTTAGAATGACATCTAGTCAAGGGGGATCTTGCACTCCCCCAGTCGATGATGCATGTATTCCTATGGACATAACTCTCTTATCCATGAGCTCCACGCAAATCTCCTCCATAGACTTCTCTAACGTGCTATGTTCACCCGACATTCACACTTGTACCCAAATAGATTGGGTAGGCGAACAAACAAGCGAGGTAATCAAACGGATGGTGACGTATAGAAATCACAACACGAGATACAATCGATTCTCTATTGGCTCGGATAATCACAGTTGGCAAAGAGTGGTCCTAGTGTAACGTTCAACGGGTTAAATAAGCAAGTATCATAATAGATTCCTCCAATGGGTAGGAATGTGTCCATCAATGTGAATCCGTCCGTTATGGTGCGGTCTCAACGGTCCATTCTCTCATAACTGCGCTTTATAGTCGTTCTGGGGCATCATTCTAATGATTGGGGTGCCTCCAATGGTCATATAGCTTCGCTATGGTGAAGTCCCATTCTGCGTGCTTCTATTATTTCGGCGAGGTTCAATTTCTATAGATTTGCCTCCTACGAAGTCTTCCTTCTATTTTTTGTAGCTTCCTTTAGTTTTTCTAGCTTAGATTTCTTCTTATTAAGATTCCTGGCCTTCTTTCATGTAATTTGAACTTCTCTAACAATTTTTGGAATCCTCTTCCCATTTGTATTCTTATTCTCTCCTAGTGAAAGGATTTCTCACTGTTGATGTGCGCTTAAAGATTCTGAGGTTAATGTCCCTTATCTTACTATTTCTAGGGTGGCTATACTTATTTCCTGCACGGACAGGCTCTTCAAGCCTTTCTGTGTTCTTTCAACTTCGACAACTAATTTTCTTGCCCTTTTTTGCACTGACTTATCTTCTTGTTCTTCTATTAGTCGCTCTATTTTTCTGGTTATGAAGTCCCTTAGTTCTTTCTTTCTCTTATCTATAGCTTCCTCCTCTACTTTCCTTCTGATATGATCCTTCTCAATCCAAGTCTTTCCTAATAAAAGTGTAAAAGGGGCGTTGTTCTCAACAAATTTAATGACTTCAAATTCTTCTTCAGTCGATGTTTCATGAGCAATCATAGGTATATTAGTAACTCTTCCACATAGGGTTATCATATTTCCTTTAAACAAGCCTATCCTTCCCAATGAAGGTATCATAGTAGGCCTTCCCTAAACTTTCCAAGTTCTTTATGGCATAATTTTCATGTGTGTTTCTTCATCCAATACACAGTCTATGTCGAAGTCTTCTATTCTTGTAACTATGTGATGTTTTTCTTTCAAGATCTCTGGTAAACTGATGTCTTTATGATCATCCATTTATTCTTTTAACTGTACTAACATAGTCTGAGCTTTCTTTGATTCTTTCTCTTTATGATTCTCTAATATGCTCTTAGCCTCTTGACTTTCTTCATATTTTTTTTGTCTCGTGTTCATCTTTTCAACTTTAGCAATCATTCTTGGACAATCCTCAACCTCATGACCAGTAGCTTTAAAACAAAGACAAATAGGACCTGTACCAGGGAATTCCTTAGCAATATGTCCCGGTCTTCTGTAATTATAACACAGTGTCAATCCTCTCTTTGTTTTAAATGATCCCCAACCTCTCCTGTACTGTGCACTGGGGACACAGTGTTGAACTTGCAATCTGCAAAAATTCTTTTTCTTCTAATTGTGCCCTACCATTCATACTAGGACAAAACCTATCAAACATACCTAGATTCATGTTTTCAAAGAAAAAATTTCCACTTATCTTACCCTTACCATAGCACAAAGCTTTAAGATCTGACCTCTTTTCTTCAAATCAGGTTTCTTTCTTAGCATAGACCTTCGCAAGTCAATTAGAATATTGCGCACTACAACAATAGATATATGCACAAAGCTTTCTCTTTTCATTAGTTCCCAACAATCACAGTTTCACGTCCCGACAACGGAACCATTTGTTGGCACAGGGGTAGATCCAGGGTTCAATGCTTCAACAGTTCACCAACAAAACCCTAACTACTGGCCCTTTCAACAACACCTGCAAAGTAGATGAAGTATCACCCGAGGTAGAGGTAGGCGGGGTTGTAGGAATCAGGTTTCTTCAACCAATATGGGACACATATCTGTTACTACAACACTTAGTAGAGCACTTGGACAACCATATTCATTATTTCATGAGTCTCATTCACATCGCATATTAAACCCTTATTACAGATTAGCACAGTAACAATAAAGAACAATCACTTTCAATCACTTAGCACATCGCATTAGCTCGGATATAACATTCATTTATCTTGAATACCATTAAGCACTAAGAAACAATCATCAGATGCATTCATCATACATTATAACAGCAACACTAAGCAAATAAACAACATAATCCACATCGCACAAAGCAGATCAAGACATAGGATATATGTGGTTCACCCTAGTGTGGGGCTACGTCCACCAATTTCTTCTTCTTCTTTATTAGTCTTCAAGCTTCTTACATTTAGTCGCTCCTGTGCACAAAGCCACAGAGCCAAACTCTGCAGAGGACAGGTGCACCAGATCCTCCTTCCCAAAACTAGGTCAAGGCACAGAGCCTATGTTTGCACAAAGCAACTTACAACCTCTTGCACTAAGCCAAAATTAACACTTACAACATATTGTGCACATATACCACCAACCAATTTATGCTTCCTACATCACTTGAATGCTTATTTATACATTTAAAAAAATGCCTAAACATGGGTAAACCCATGGACCGACATCCCATAACCCTTTACATAAACCCTAGTAAACCCTTTGTTGGGTCGACAAGCCCATAGAATAAGTGAGATCTTGCGATCTCAGATCTGCCTAGGTTCTCCATCTTCGACTAGCATGTCGAATTCCCAAAAGTGGTCAAACACGACCAATGTTTCCTAAAAACTTGGTCAAGGGCCAACAATGACCTCACTTAAATCATAAAATTATCTTGAAGGAAGGGATAGAAAATCCTAAACCTCGTGGGGTTCTCCAAGCAAGATAATCAAAGGAAATTGTAGAAACTTACCCTCAAACCAAAGAAAACATGCAAAGATTATTCACCATGAGAAATCCTAGATCACAAACCAAGCCTCCAAATAGAGAAATTCAACTCCTAGCAAGAGCACATGAGCAAACATCACCAATAAAAAAATCATACCAATCCATTGCACAAGAAAATAAGAGGGTTAAAATTTCCTTTAGAGAGAGAATAATGTCTCCATGATCAATTATGAAAAATGAAGTGAGGCTTGCCTCTATTTATAAAAGAAAATTCAAGCTCAGTTTACCCAATTTACAATTAAATCCACTAATTTAGGTTCAAATCCATGTTTTTTTATTGACTTTTACAAAATCTATTTGATTTTTTTCCACATATGCTAAATAATGACCAAAAATGAAAAGATAGAGGAAATTAAGTCCCCAAAGTCTTCTCTAGGGTGTTTATTTGGTGAGCTAGCCTCCAAAGACTAGGGATTTAACTCTTAAGGTTCCACATGATCCCACTAGTCCAAAAAAGTGTGGGGTTCATGTCCAAAAACTCCAACATGTGCAAGACTCAAGTCAAATCAATCATTTCGACCTTGACATCATGCTCCAAAAATGCAATGATTTAGCATGGGGGGTGATGCCATGCAATAATCATCATCCTAGGCCTCTTTCATGGGTCAATGACATCATCAAGTGTGCAACCTTCATCATCAATGCCCCCAAACATGTGGGGCACAACATCCATCTTGTGGGATTCCATTCCCTCATGGAGATCAAAAGTTCCTTAGTACCTCCATGAATGTTGTCACCAAGAAAGATCCTGCAAAGACAAAGAAGGTACGCCCTACAAGGGTCCACAAGTCATATGAATCATGCCAAGTAAATAAATCTTAATACAAGAGCCACCCAAAAAAGTACATCGTATCCCCCCTTCCAAATTAAACACATTCTCAAAGACTTTATGGAATTTACCAAATTTAAATATGGGGGGGTTATCAAAAGTCCCTATTGGGTAAGCCAATTCCCCAAGTCGAGGGGTGTTTCTAAGGTGAACCTTATCTAGGCCATGTGATGAATGTGAGGTGGATGAGGGAGAAAAGTTTTGGTTGGCGTCATTGACATGCAAGGGTGTCATATGGTCTCATCTACATGGGTGCCTTTATGGAGGGTGTGGTGCATCTTTTAGTTACCTTTCATTTGGGGAGAAACCTTTTTCCAATACTTATAATTTCATTTTTCTTTATTTTCTTCAGATATTTTGCAAGTCCCCTTTACAAGATTTCTCTATTTTATGCATTAAATGAATTTCCTTTCAAGTGGGATACTTATAAGTCCTTTTCAAATAGGTGAGGCATTCATTCACACTCAAGACTTAGGACGAGCGCCTAGAAAGGTAGAGCTCAAGTTTTTGGACTATGGATTTTATATCCCTTGTATCCGTACCACTGTCATTTTGATAGTTGTTAGCTTTTATTTATTGACACTAGCTGCAACAACCTTTGGGTCCTCAACCCCTTCTTCCCATAAGAGAATAAGGTATAATCCATTTTTGGGGTACATGTCACCCTAAAACCCAAAAGATGAGGATATGGAGAGGAATGAATATGGAAAGTGACAAAAGATGGTTGAGAATGGCACAATGATCCATCAATAAGGACCCCTAGTAGCACCCCTTTACGTAAGGGTGGAGAACTTACTAGAAACCCCAGGATAACCACCAAGGTGAAAAATGGTAAAAATCATAACTTCCAAGCAAATTTTTCATAATTAGAAAGAAACCTTTGAAACTTATCTAAATGCCCCAAGTATTAAAACGATACTTTCCGTGAAACTTGACGAGTACCTCATGAAGCAAGACCTATCTCCCTCTATGGAAAAGGTCAATATGGTGGACACTACTATGTGGCTGATGATGATGGTGAAGCATGGTAAAGAAGAGGGGCTTTATGGGATGTGTTGTCCATCCAACTCTCGACACTCCATGTATGCAACCATCAGGCCTTGAGACATCATGTCCTTATTTATCCCTAGGCTGGGGGGTAATAGGTACTGTAAGCAGTTCTCACTTTTGGTCACTCTTGTGATTCTCTAGGAAAAGTCACTATGGTTACCACTTCAGAATCAATAACCAAGCAAAATAGTCATGGGTAAATACTACATGTGTGCACAAGTAATACAAGCTCGAAATTAGAGAGAAGTGGTGTCACCCCAAAGAATTACCACTTCACTCTAGAACCCTAATACATGTAATAATCCCACTAAAAAAGTGAAGAGGGGATATTTAATCCACTTTCCTAGCTTGACCTCATGATTGAAATTTGTGTTAGAGGTTCTTTCTTGAAAAATGCTCTCTACTACTACTAGATTTTTCACTCACTCATTAATTTTCTAGTTTGGTTTTATGGAATTTGAGAGTTTACTCTTCAATCCTACTCCAAGGCCCTAGACTTAAGATATGTTTGTTTTCTAAAAAAAAAAATCTAACTAATTTTAAATTAATCTCTTTTCTTTTTAATGGTTGTTGATTACTCAAAATGGTATAGAATAGACTTAGTGGTGTTTCTGACTCTTTTCAAATACAAAAAAAAGTATTGAAATGAAAGAAATGTAATTATTTTCTCTTCGATGAAAAATAATTAAAGGAAAAGAGGTTTCTTTTTCTCAAATCAAAAGAAGGCCAACAATCACTCAATCCAAATATGATTTTCAATGAATTCCACGAGAGATTTTATATCTAAAAATTCAAATCTAATAGCTACCAATGTAACTTTCCAAGAAAACCCCAAAATGATCAAGAAATATCACCATGCATTATGAAATTTCTTCTTTGATTTCACTTAAAATACAAATGAAAACTAAGAATGCAAAATGCAATATGATCAGACAATGAGATGCACTATAAGTTTGGAAAGGTCACTATTCACAAGCTGAGATCAATGCAAACCACCTAAAATTGAAAAATGTTATGTGAGGCTTCTAAATCCACTTGATGAACCAAATGAGACAAGAAGCACATAACCATGACACATAGGCCAATTACCGATAAATTGCAACCTCTCCAAGCCAAGAAACAACCAAATATAAAGACAACATATTGAAAAACTTCCAAAAAGACACCTATAGGATTCAACCATGGGTTTCTTCTTAGCAACAAGCAACCAAATCGGCTTGGCCATGGGTTATCAATATGAAAAAAGAAACCATAAGGACTAGATGTGTGTTGAATAAAGGAAATACATGAATGATCATGAGATTTATAAGGGACAAAAGTGGTCATAGTGTAAATTGAGGAAAAACTTAGAGATTCAACCTAGATCTGAGGGAATTTAGACTTGCATGCAATTGGTATCAATCAACAAACAACACACCTGTAATACCTCACAAGGATGAAAAATAATCAAGGAAACTACTCAAAAACCAAGGAATAAAACCAATTTATTCCCCAATAGAGTCACCAATTCTATTTTAGAGAAAATCATCTACATATAGACAATCCCTCTCATTGGCCTTATTACAGTCAGTGGGAAACCGTAGGATAGAGCACTATGGTTTCCACCAAGTTCCAATATATACACACAAAATATGATAAGATAAATGAGAAGGAAGATATCATACATTTTCCCAATGGTTGTCCAATTGTATCCTTATGAAGAAGATCCTTAGATCCAACTCCTACATAGCCTCTTGCACCTTATACCTACACACAAGACAATAAACAGGCCTTCCTCAAACCTTTTGGCACATAAAATGTAATTGTATGCAAATAAATATCATCTAATACCTCAAGTAATACTAGGTCTACCAAACTTAAACCAACATCATCACATCAAGGATTTAACACATTTTTGGAGAGTGAAATGAACATAGATCTATATTGATAAAATGAGTTACAACAAGTATAGATTAGCTTGAGTTGCTTGTTTCACTCCTTACTCCGAGTTCCTTGAGCTCTCCCTTAGTTACCCTTTCTTTTCTAGCGAAGTGAATTTACTCATTGTATCATGTCAAGAGGATAATGAACTCTCTCTCACCTAGGATTTCAATCTCCACTCGTGTTAATGCCCAACACCCAACACTATATCAATGTGATGACAAAGGACTATCTAGTTAATCTCCATCAACATGATGAATTTTGATACTTAATTCGTAGGTGTGATATTAGGTGATTTTTCCCCTAATTGGGCCTATCGTTATAGGACTGTAGAGATTCTTGGAGATATGTTCAAGGCATGTGAACTAAACAAAACCAAGCCATGCACAAGTTCTATGTTCAATAATGGATCACAACCAACCTAATTCTCATTGATATCCTTAGAACTCTCTAAGTCTAGAATATCGAGGGTGTGGTTGTAGGTTCTGTATATTAAACCTATGACTCCCTATGGTTGACCACTCTTCTTGTAGGAAAATCATGTCAAGGCTCAAACATGGTAATTTACAAGCAATTCCTTTAGTACAACTTATGATTTTGACATCATAACATCATGATTTTCTCTTCAAGGCCTATGGTGACAAATACAAGTGTAACACTAAGAAGGGGTGGTTATTGGGGTATTTCATTTTAGGTGTCTAATGGCCTTGTGTGGAAATTTGGTTTTGGTTGGGGAAATCTTGTTGAAATGGAGGTTGATTTCCCTAATAGTTGGTGTGATGAGGGGGATTTCCTTGGGTGTCTTGTTTCATACATATATGATTGAGATTATTTTGTTGACTAATTTTACTGTGACCTTGGATAGGTTATTCATTATTTTTTTGTTTATAGTTGGGTTTAGGGGGTATTCCCCTATGCTATACAAAGAAAGGTGGGTTGTTGACAAAGTTTACCTCTTGTGTCAATGGTGGATGTGTAGGAGGTGGGGTGATGTATAGGAAACCTATATTGGGGTATTCTCTTTTACATGTTTGAAGTGGAGAGTGTGGGGTGGGGTGGTACCTTGGTGTTAATGTACAGGGAGGGTGGGGAATGAAGGGTAGTGCTAGACTATAGGAGGTTTTGGGTTTGTACTAGTGAAGTGGACCTAATGAGGGATGGGTTGTTCCATATATGATAAGTTCAACATGTGGCTTACCTAGTGGTGATGGATCATGTTGGATGAATCTAATAATACCATAAACCACATTGCCTAATATGGTGGTCACTAGGTGAAATGGGGTGCATTGGGAATGTAAATGTTCATACAATTCATCTTTCTGCACATTACA
>JASDQU010437692.1:33672-45363 GCA_032191745.1 Picea mariana | reverse complement strand
AGAGCTTGTAGTTTGGTCGCCAAATTTGGCGGGCTCATTTTTATTTTTGAAAATCCATTTTTGGGCCCTCATTGGGCATTTTCCCACTGTCACATGGCAACCCATGACTGGGCCACGTGACAACCAACCATTGGCCCATGGCAACCACTTGCACAATCACCTACCATGTCACCCGCCATGTCAGTCTACCACGCCAGCCTACCACGTCCCGTACGATTTTCCACGTGGGTGTATGGACTGCTACGTGGCACTTCCTCATTGGTCCACGGATTGACCCGAAAATGAGTGACACGTGGCAACCTATGGTGTTGCCATGTCACCATGTTGATGTCATGCTGACGTCAACATGACACATGTCATCTTATGCGTGTGCCACGTACGTTGTACGGACGTTGATGTCATTCATACTGATGCTGACGTCAGCATTACGGATGTTGACTCATCCATGTTTACTAGGCTAGGTTGACCAAAACTTTGACCGAGAATATCTTTTGATCTGTAACTTCGTTTGACGAGCCGTTTACGTCGTTGGAATTCTTGTGACACGCTCTTCGCGATAATGCCAATTTCATTGAGTTTTGAGGACTATGATTTTTTTCCCTTTCTCTGTTTGTTGAGGCCATTCTGAGCTTCCTGAGTGGTTTCTATGAATTCTGAGTTGTCCTTAGTCTTCTTTGGATCAAGGATAAAGACTATAATCTACCAAAATCACTCATGTAAATGTCTATGTCCTCTTTGACATTTTCTAGTAAAAATGGCAAATTCAATTGAAATCTTCATGGAGAAGACACAATTGACAAAAATAAGTAGAAATACATTGAGGATTATGAATTTCCAATGTTTTCCATTTCTTCGTCATTCTAATCTCACAATCTCATCCATTTGTAAATTAAAGTTAGCGAGCCTTTGAATGGAGTTGTATCTTCCTTGCAAAGCCACTTTGTCCACATGCTCCATTATACCCTATTTTTTAAAAAGATCAAAAACTTTAGTTTCTTTTAAAAATAAAGTTTTATTCCTAAATCTAGTTTGTTGTTTCTATTAAGTATTTGAAAGATATCCCACCATATTGAATGTATTCTTCATATGCTTGCAATAATTTCCTTTATTTTGAGACTCCATGTTGTTGATGTCAAAACTAGAAAGTTTGGAAATCAACATCTCAACCTCTTGGTCAGCTAAACCAAGAAGAGGTGGTATAGAAGTCTAAGAATTAATCACTTATTTATATTTTTTTGTAGCTATTCAATTTTTATAAGTTTTGTAAGTATATAATTTTTATGTTTCTATTTATGTGCTTGAAAAGTAAATTAAATTAATATTATTGCAAAACTAATAACACAATTGTTAGTATAAAATAATTAAAAAGAAATAAATATAAACAATTAAATATTTTTGAGGATATTTAATTTTTATGTATTTTGCTAGTTATATTATTTGTATTTAATTTTAGTAAGTGAAATATAATTTATACAAACTTAGAATGAAAAAATAAATACAAAACTTAAAAACAAAGCTAAACTAACTAAACCCTAAATTACAATAAACCTTAAAGTTTAAATAATTGTAACACTAATCTTTTATAACTTTATAATTTGAATCTTTTAATATATTAAAAAAAATATAATAAACTTAAAATTGAAAAAGTAAATAAACATTAACATTATATATTAAAACATAATAAACTTAAAATTAAAAAAGTAAATACTTTTTAACATTTAAAGTAAAAATAGCATTAAAAAAAATATTGAAATATACAATAACGTAAAAATAACATTCCAAACAAAATATTGGAATATATAACTTAAAATAGCATTTCAACAAAATAATAAAAAACTAGATTAAAATTAAATAAAAGAAATATGATAAGGAGGAAGCTTTTTAGTCCCCGAGGTGTAGGACAGTCGGTGATGGAGTGTGTTGTTAAGCCACTCCGTGATGTTAAAATCACCGGTTCGAAATCTGCGGGGACAAAAAATCCAACCATATTAAGGGTTGGTGTGGCTTTTTATTTAACTTTTCTTTGTCAATACATAAAATTGAGAGTCTTTCTTTTTCCTTCATATTTGTGTGTACGTTTGGATGAGGAACATATTAAATTTAGACCAGCATGAATAACCACAAGAAGTTTTCAAAAATGTTTTGGAAATTAGACCAATTAATAAAATTAATGTAAAAAGCAAAAAACTTATATATTAATGATTAAACCAATTAATATAAAAAAACAAAAAACCTAGACATTAATGATCAAATAGTACCTATTATAAATGATATGATAAGATCAGAATTTGACCTCTCCTTTGCCATTTTTTTTTTTTAAGAACTCCAATATTACTTCCTGCATACCATCAGCGTCTTTCCAATTTTTTTCTCTCCTGGCTGGCTGGCTGCTTGATGGTCGTTTTATATTGTTTGTTGGACGGTTCTAGCACTTTGGGCAGTTAAAATCTGAAGCAAACAGCTTGGAATTTCCTCATAATTAAATAAATAGCATTTCATTTTGGGAAACTAGTTATTCCACAGGTAGATTGTATTTGTTCCAGCTATCATGCTCTTTTATGATAATAGGTTGGCCTGTGTATATAAATATTTTAATGATAATTGTAAAGTAGAATATTTCACCTGAGAATCATCTTCAGACTCAATAGGGAAGAAATGCTTTCTCCCTTTTTAAACAACAATTCCGAAGATGGCGATCTGCTTCTTCTCATGAACACATCCAAAACTTAGCCTGTAGCGTCTTTTGCAGCATCTACAACAAGAACTCGAGTAATTTCGTTAGAAGTTGTGTATCCAGCAGCAATAACAAACACAGCTTGTACAGCTATATGAAGTCATGGAACATAAAGTGTTTTAAAATTAAACACTATCTCTAGTGTACTCAAGATCAAGAGGAAATAGATATCCTTGGAATGACAGCGCAAATAGAATATACATTGTTTGCCAATATCTCTCCATTGTATTCCATTTTTCTACCTGACACATGTATCTTTAGCTCGGCATGCTTTACAAAGGTTCTTCTAAGCTCCTGGGCCTGAAATGCTGGAAGTGGTGGGGAAATCCACACTGAAGGGAAAGGTTAATGGGATTCTCAATGCAGCTTTTATAGCTCTTATTCCGAAAAGTAATAAGCGTGACTCTTTTGCAGTATTTAAACCCATTTTTCTATATAATTTGATCTATAAGATAATTTCAAAAATTATTATTACTAGAATTCAACCTTATCTCTCAAAAGGTATCTCAAAGGAAAAGTTCGGATTCTTGGAGAATAGGCAGATTGCATATGCAATTGGAGTGGCTCAGGAAGCTCTGCATAGTATAAAGATAAAAATAAAAATCGAAAGTTTTGGAGGTTTCTCACATTAGTTTTACTCGAGATTGGGCTTTGTCTAGAGGCTACTCATTGGATTATGGGGTTTGTCACATCAACAAATTTCTCTATCTTAATTAATGATAGTCCTTCCAGTTTATTTAGAAGTTATAGAGGATTGAGGCAAGGTTAAGTAGAATACTTCTAAAACTTGTCAAAGATGGTAAAATTGAAGGAGTTTTGGTAGCAATCGGGATTAGACTGATGATGTTATTATATTTGGAGAAGGCTCTTTGGCTAAATGGAAAGTCTTAAAGGAGGCTCTTGACTTTCAGTTCTCAAAAGTCATAATTTTTTTAAGCTAGGGAGGACTTATTACTATTAAAAGTTCAGTTCTCAAAAGTCACAATTTTTTGAAGCTAGGGAGGACTTATTACTATTAAAAGAAGGGCTTTAAATATTTGGGATTTTTTCTTAAGCTCAAGAGCTATTCTCTGAATGATTGGAAGTGACTGCTAATTAAAATGGAAAAAAAAAATCACAAATTGGTGTCATAAGATGACTCACCTTAGGAGGCAGATCTATTCTTGTTAAATCAGTCTTGGAAAGCATTCCCCTCTTTTGGCTCTCTTTGGATAAGATTCATTTGAAGGCTTTAAAAACATTTTTTGTTTGATAAAGCTCTCGCAGCAAAGAGTTTGTGGAGGAGCTTAATAATACCAGGCCTTTGGCATGAAGTGATTCTTAAAAAATATTTGAAAAAACAATCTATAGTGGAGTGGTTTAGGGAAGGGAGAAAGAGCTTAAAAGGCATGTCGAATTGTTGGAGTTCTCTCACTTCATGTTTGCATCTTATCACTCACTGAATAGTTTGGAAGCCTGAAAATGGGTGGGATATTCGAATTGGATTGGATCCTTTGATATGGTCTCAATACTTTTATAAATTGTCTGATAATTTCATCCAAACATTGCACTCAAAAGGATTAATGTTTATGGCTCAGGTATCTACTTTGGATACATGAGTTTTGACTAGTGACATTTGGAAAAGTGCAAATATTCTTAATCCCTTGGGAGAGAAAAAATCAGAATGGGAGACTTGTGTGAGGGGTTTAAAACACTCTGGTTTTGTTTTATCTAATGAGATTGATACACTAGTCTAGTCTTGGGATAGTAAAGGAGGAAAAGTCTTTGCAAAACAGGCTTATGAAGTACAATTCTTAGATGACAACGAGGATTTCATTAAGGAGTGGCAGTTGAATGTTTGGAAGTGGTAGATTCCTCTGAGAATAAAACTTTTTAGTTGGGTGTCGTTTGAAAATAAAATTTTGACTTGGGGTAATCTGTCAAAAAGAGGTTTTTGTGGTAGATGTGTTTTGTGTGGAGAAAAGGAGGAATCGATAAACCATTTGATGGTTTATTATTCTTTCTCCAAGATGTTTGGGAGTACATATTAAATGTCTTTCAGATTCAGAGAGTTTGAGGTTGTGAACAACTCCATGAGTGTTTCCAAGTTTGGTTCAAGGAGATGGAAATGTGGAAGGAAATGTCATGTTTCATATGTTGGGAACTCTAGCGACATAGAAACATGGTTATTTTTTAGGATCAAAGCTTGTATCTTTCTAGGGTGTGCAATCGAGTTCTGCTAGACTTGGGTGAGATGGAAAAAGTTCATAATGTTCACTCACAAAAAATAGTTCGTCCTCCCTTGCTGGAAGGGAGTTTGGTTGTTGAATTTTTTGATGGTGCTTCTTAGAATGGGGGATTTAGTTGTGGTGTTGGTGTCTAAAATGCCAAGTTTTGGGTGCTTACAGTATTAAAATGAAATGCGGCTCATGAACAAATACAAGGGGAGAACTATTGGCCTTATGAAGTGTCCCATTTTTTGCGCATTACAAACAGGTTTCTTGATTAGAGTTGGTTGGAGACTCAAAAGTTATAGTTGACTGGTTTTCTTCTAAACACAATTTGTAGGTGATTACTCTTCATCCTTGGATGACAAGAATTCGCCATCTTATTGAAAACTTTTAGAATCTGAAAATTCAGCATATATGTATAGGGATTATAACAGGGAAGCTGACTAGCTCTCTAAGTAGGTTTTTATCTTGGAAGAAGGCTTCTTATATTATGAAAAAAGGGTGGGAGCACAGGTAGAGTTGTTTTGTAACTCTACAGGAATGACTTTCAGTTCTCAAAATTCATAATTTTTGGAAGCAGGTTGGTCGAGGGAGGACTTATTACTATTAAAATATTTTTTTCTTTATGAGATAAAATCTTTAGAAGAGGGCTTTAAATATTTGGGGTTTTTCCTTAAGCTCAAATGTTATTCTGTGAATGATTGGAAGTGAATGCTAATTAAAGTGGAAAAAAAATTCACAAACTGGTGTAATGGATGACTCACCTTAGGAGGTATATTTATTCTTGTTAAATCAGTATTGGAAAGCATTCTCGTCTTTTGGCTAAGGTTCCTAAGAGTATCTTGGATAGAATTCAGAGGAGGATGTCCAGTTTTCAATGGACAAGTAAAAAAGAAAAAGAAAAAGAAAACATTCACTTGGTCAATTGGAAAAGGATTGCTAAGCCCCAAAAGATAGGTGGTTGGGGCTTTAAATTTTTTTATTTTTATAAATCTTTGGCAGCAAAGAGTTTGTGGAGGAGCTTAATGAGTCCAGGCCTTTGGTATGAAGTGATTCATAAAAAATATTTGAAAACAAGATCTATAGTGGAGTGGTTTAGGGAAGGGAGAAAGAGCTTAAAAGGCATGTCGAATTGTTGGAGTGCTCTCACTTCATCTCTGCATCTAGAATGGGAGACTTATGTGAGGGGTTTAAAACACTTTGGTTTTGTTTTATCTAATGAGATCGATACACTAGTCTGGTCTTGGGATAGCAAAGGAGGAAAATTCTTTGCAAAACAGGCTTATGAAGTACAATTCTTAGATGACAGTGAGGATCTCATTGAGGAGTGGAAGTTGGATGTTTGGAAGTGGCAGACTCCTCTAAGAATAAAAATTTTAGTTGGGTGTTTGAAAATAAAATTTTGACTCGGGATAATCTGTCAAAAAGAGGTTTTTGTGGTCCAAGTAGATGTGTTTTGTGTGGAGAAGAGGAGGAATTGATAAACCATTTGATGATTTATTGTTTTTTCTCCAAACATGTTTGGGAGTACATATTAAATGTATTTCAGATTCAGAGAGTTTGGGGTTGTGGACAACTCCATGAGTGTTTCCAAGTGTGGGTCAAGGAGATGGAAATGTGGAAGGAAATGTTATGTTTCATCTATTAGGAACTCTAGTGACATAGAAATATGGTTATTTTTTAGGATCAAAGCTTGTCTTTTTCTAGGGTGTGCAATCGATTTTTGCTAGACTTGGGTGAGATGGAAAAAGTTGATAATGTTCACTCACAAATAATAGTTTGCCCCCCCTTGCTGGAAGGGATTTTGGTTGTTTTTTTTTTTATGGTACTTCTTAGAATGGGGGATTTAGTTTTGGTGCGGGTGTTGTTCTAAAATGCCCAGTTTTGGGTACTTACAGTATTAAAATGAAATGTGGCTCAAGAAAAAATACAAGGGGAGAATTATCGATCATATGAAGTGTCCTATTTTTTGCGCATTACAAACAGGTTTCTTGTTTAAAGTTGGTTGGAGACTCAAAAGCTATAGTAGACTGGTTTTTTTCTAAACACAATTTATAGGTGATTACTCTTCAGCCTTGGATGACAAGAATTCACCAACTGAGTGAAAACTTTCAGAATATGAAAATTCAACATATCTACATGGATTATAACAGGGAAGTTGACCAACTCTCTCAGTAGGATTTTCTCTTGGAAGAAGGCTTTGTATATTATGCAAAAGGGGTGGGAGCACAGGTAGAGTTGTTTTGTAACACTACAGGAATGACTTTTAGTTCTCAAAAGTCACAATTTTTTGAAGCAGGTTGGTCGAGGGAGGACTTATTACTATTAAAATATTTTTTTCCTTATGAGGTAAAATTGTTAGAAGAGGGCTTTAAATATTTGGGGTTTTTTCTTAAGCTCAAGTGTTATTCTGTGAATGATTGGAAGTGGTTTCTAATTAAAGTGGAAAAAAATCACAAATTGGTGTCATAGATGGCTCACCTTAGGAGGTAGATTTATTCTTGGAAAGCATTTTCGTCTTTTGGCTCTCTTTGGCTAAGGTTCCTAGGAGTATTTTGGATAGAATTTGGAGGAGGATGTTCAGTTTTCTGTGGACAGGGAAAAAATAAAAAGAAAATATTCACTTGGTCAATTGGAAAAGGATTGCTAAGCCAAAAAAGATAGGTGGTTGGGGATTTAAAAACACTTTTTGTTTAGGTAAAGCTCTTGCAACAAAGAGTTTGTGGAGGAGCTCAATGAGTCCAGGCCTTTGGCATGAAGTGGTTCTTAAAAAGTATTTGAAAAAGAAATATGTAGTGGTGTGGTTTAGGGAAGGGAGAAAGAGCTTAAAAGGCATGTTGAATTGTTGGAGTGCTCTCACTTCATCTGTGCAACTTATCACTGACTGGATAGTTTGGAAGCCTGGAAATGGGTGGGATATTCGAATTGGATCCTTTGATAAGGTCTCAATCCTTTTATAAATTGTCTCAGAATTTAGTCCAAACACTGCACTCAAAAGGCTTAATGTTTCTAGCTCAAGTATCTACTTTGGATACAGGAGTTTTGACTGGTGACATTTGGAAAAGTGCAGAGATGCTTAATATCTTGGGAGAGCAAAAATCAAAATGGGAGACTTATGTGAGGGGTTTGAAACACTCTGGTTTTGTTTTATCTGATGAGATTGATACACTAGTCTGGTCTTGGGATAGTAAAGGAGGAAAAGTCTCTGCAAAACAGGCTTATGAAGTACAATTCTTAGATGATAGTGAGAATTTCACTGAGGAGTGGCAGTTGGATGTTTGGAAGTGGAAAATTCCTCTGAGAATAAAACTTTTTAGTTGGTTTTTGTTTGAAAATAAAATTTGGGCTTGGGATAATTTGTCAAAATGTGGTTTTTGTGGTCCAAGTAGATGTGTTCTGTGTGGAGGAGAGGAGGAATTGATAAACCATTTGATGGTTTATTGTTCTTTTTCCAAAGATGTTTGGGAGTACATCTTAAATGTATTTCATATTCAGAGAGTTTGGGGTTGTGGACAACTCCATGAGTGTTTCCAGGTTTGGTTCAAGTAGATGGAAATGTGAAAGGAAATGTCATGTTTCATCTATTGGAAACTCTAGCGACATAGAAATCTGGTTATTTTTTAGGATCAAAGCTTGTCTCTTTCTAGGGTGTGCAATCTAGTTCTGCTAGACTTGGGTGAGATGGAAAAAGTTCATAATGTTCACTCAAAAAGAATAGTTCGCCCCCCTTTGCTGGAAGGGAGTTTGGTTGTTGGCTTCTTTTATGGTACTTCTCACAATGGGGGATTTAGTTGTGGTGCGGGTGATGTTCTAAAATGCCCAATTTTGGGTACTTACAGTATTAAAATGAAATGTGGCTCAGGAACAAATACAAGGGCTTATGGAGTGTCCTATTTTTTGCGCATTACAAACAGGTTTCTTGCTTACAATTGGTTTGAGACTCAAAAGTTATAGTTGACTGGATTTCTTCTAAACACAATTTGTAGGTGATTACTCTTCAGCCTTGGATGACAAGAATTCGCCAGCTCAATGAAAACTTTTAGAATCTGAAAATTCAACATATCTACAGGGATTATAATAGGGAAGCTGACCAGCTGTCTAAGTAGGATTTTCTCTTGGAAGAAGGCTTTTTATATTATGCAAAACGGGTGGGAGCACAAGTAGAGAAATTTGAAATATTGGCTTTACTATAACTCTGTATTGTTGTAGTTTGATGCTTCTGGTTTTGTATAAAGACCACTTCAAGTTGGTTTATTGTATGATAAAGACTCTATGTTTACACAGTAAGTCTTTTTGGGAAGGATAAGTTATGAATATCGTCAACTGATGTAATTGTTACTTTTGTACTGATTGTTTTCTGGGAATATGTTTTCTAATATAAGCTTTTTTTAATTGAAATAATAAAAATAAAAATAAAAATCTTCTAAACCCAAGATTCGTTTCAAAAGAATTATCCTTTGTTGAATCTCCAAAAAAAACCTTTCACGATGCTCTTTTGCATGCGTCTATTATTAGCATTAAATATATATTTTATGGAGGAAGATGGAAGATGAGCCAAAGGGAAAAATGCTACTTTCTCAGCTTCGGCAACATCCTTTTCTACTTGTATGAAAATCACTAAGAGTTAAATACCTGTTCTGGTGCTTTGTAGCTGTAAACATGTCATTTCCTTCTAATTTTTCAAATGCTTCAGTAGATAAATAAAAACTCGAAGAATGCAGTGTACCAATTTCCAAGTACACTCTCGAAAACAGCAGAATCGATCGGATAAAACAAATTAAAACAGTCATCACAGGAGGCATTTAGCTCCCCATATATCTCAAATGTAAACGCCATATGTACTTGAAAATCTATTATATGTAATCCGTTGCAGTTCCATGAGCTAAATACCCAACTGATCCCTCTCTAAACAGCAATTCAAAAACATGGCAATCCTTTATCTGGAGATAGAAATGAAGTTTGAAGAATATCTGCACCGTTCCCCTGAGAGAAGTAAAAGTTGTTTTTCAAGTTCTTACTAGTTTGATCAGTTGTATCTATGAATAAATAACGTCAATGGACATACATAGATTAAAAACATTATTTGGTGCCCAAAAATTAATTATTGCACAATAAAAATGTCTAAAAGATATCCATTTCATGTGATAACACTACATATATGCAAATAGGTTTGACTTTGTATTTAAAAAATGATCTACACATCGGCCTAAGTGAACTGCCACCTCCATGAAAGATCAAATGTATATGAATTTCCTCTTGCATAGTTGTTGCAATGAGTGATTAAATGTGTTTTTACAACATAATTGTAGCTATGCTATTAATGTTAACTATTGTAAGTTTTGGCCTGTGGCAATACTAGCAATGGATGATGGCTAATCAAGACAAAAGCAACATCACTTCCATTGCATTATATAGTCAAGAATTTTTTGGGAATGGCATTTCTTGTCCAAGACTTGGTTAAAACCTAGGCCATATGGTGTAGGAAGGTCGTATGTAGTGGATGATTAGAGATTTATTATTATTTAAATTTATAATGGAATAACATTTTTAAAATTTTATCTAATTTAAAATTGAATTAAAAAATTCAATCAAAATTCCAAATTTATCAAATTTTTATTTTTATATCACCAAAATCCTACCAACAAAACAAAGAAAAGTTTAAAATAACAGAACTTGATATTAATGCTAAAATTGTCTAAAAACTTATTATTGTCATTGTGACCAAAAACCTTAGCCTCCAACTGGGTACTGGATTTTATTGAGTAAGTTACATCCATAGCCCTACTCGGTATTTTTTCTCTCTAAAACACTAATAAACACTCCTGAAGCCACCAAAGCTTCCTATAATGAGTCTTACTCTTGATATGCCAGTTTTCATTTAGATGTAAATGGCATATCATCCTCCAATATACCCTCCTTTATATATAATCTCTCTAAAGTAGTTCTTCTCACTCTCCATTGTGCCACTTGTCACCAATTGATAAGGGCTACCTATGGTTGAGTCGTGCAAAAGTAAGAAAGAACACCCTATTGGAGCTCTGACCTAGCTCAACATGTTGTCCTTAAGACCTGCCCATTCCTAGAGTTTGTTGAGCTATGCACTGAGAACGAAAAATCCCTCCACCTCATCTGTCTTGTCCTTAGATGGTAAAAGTGAGATCTTTGTCATCACGACCAACTCTATATCTACCATGATAGACACCTCGCTAGTTTCATTAATGTTGTCATCCCTCAAAGTACAACTAAAAAATACAATTCCCTATTTGGGGACTAGATGAATAACCTACAACTTATATTGTTGCAAAGCTAGGGCTTTGCTCTACACCAATCCCTCCCATATAGAACCAAAAATTTCCCTAAGTGGGTCCAAGAGTCGATATCCTTGTTCATCTTCATATTAGGAAGGGACAATCATCTCATGGTGGATGAGGGCATGTTTGCCATCCTAGATATATTTCACGACTTCTTAGTTCTTTCCTTTATATATGACGAATCCATCACCATAAATATGAGGATCCAATTGGTAAATTTCAAGGTTGATAAAAATTTTCACCATCCCTCTTATCTAATCTACCTCTTCATATTTTACCGGAGTGCCTCCTTGGCTCACTTGGAACTACAAAAAAATTCAAAGATGGTAAATCCTCTAAGGTATTGACTGGTTACCCTAGGTCAAAAAGGGTGAGAAGGATTCTTCTCTATTAAAATACATCAACAACTTCATGTACATATCCTTTGTAGTCATAA
>JASDQU010437692.1:22400-33484 GCA_032191745.1 Picea mariana | reverse complement strand
AATTGTGACAAATCCACAAATTTATTATTAAAAAAATAAGGTTTATATATTTCCTATGTTAAACATTACCATTTTTACAAAAATTTCGAAGTCAACTAACAACTAATTGAAAGTCAGCGATGAACTCATCGCTATAGTCCCTGCCCTTGGCCTTCCGGCAGGGACTAATAAAAAGCATTTCATTTTGGGAAACTAGTTATTCCACAGGTAGATTGTATTTGTTCCAACTATCATGCTCTTTTATGATAATAGGTTGGCCTGTGTATATAAATATTTTAATGATAATTGCAAAGTAAAATATTTCACCTAAAAATAATCTTTTGTCAACAGACTCAATAGGGAAGAAATGCTTTCTCCCTTTCTAAACAACAATTCTGAAGATCTTCTTCTCGTGGACACATCCAAAACTTAGCCTGTAGCGTCTTTTGCAGCATCTACAACAAGAAGTCGAGTAATTTCATTAGAAGTTGTGTATCCAGCAGCAATAAAAACACAGCTTGTACAGCTATATGAACTCATGGAACATAAAGTGTTTTAAAATTAAACACTATCTCTAGTGTACTCAAAATCAAGAGGAAATAGATATCCTTGGAATGACAGCGCAAATAGAATATACATTGTTTGCCAATATCTCTCCATTGTATTCCATTTTTCTACCTGACACATGTATCTTTAGCTCGACATGCTTTACAAAGGTTCTTCTAAGCTCCTGGGTCTGAAATGCTGGAAGTGGTGGAGGAATCCACACTGAAGGGAAAGGTTAAAGGGATTCTCAATGCAACCTTTATAGCTCTTATTCCGAAAAGTAAGGATTTAAACCCATTTTTTTTTTATGTAATTTGATCTATAAGATAATTTCAAAAATTATTATTACTAGAATTCAACCTTATCTTTCGAAAGGTATCTCAAAGGAACAGTTCAGATTCTTGGAGAATAGGTAGATTATATATGCAATTGGAGTGGCTCAGGAAGCTCTGCATAATATAAAGATAAAAAATAAAAATAAAAAATTGAAAGTTTAGATAAAAAATAAAAATAAAAAATTGAAAGCTTTGGTTTTAAAGTTAGATATGTTGAAAGTTTATGAAATTGGAGGTTTCTCACATTAGTTTTACTCCAGGTTGGGCTTTGCCTAGAGGCTACTCATTGGATTATGGGGTTTGTCACATCAACAAATTTCTCTAACTTAATTAATGGTAGTCTTTTCAGTTTTTTTAGAAATTCTAGATGATTGAGGCAAGGTTAAGTAGAATACTTCTAAAACTTGTAGAAGATGGTAAAATTGAAGGAGTCTTGGTAGCAATTGGGATTAGACTGATGATGTTATTATATTTGGAGAAGGCTCTTTGGCTGAATGGAAAGTTTTAAAGGAGGCTCTTGACTTTCAGTTCTCAAAAGTCACAATTTTTTGAAGCTAGGAAGGACTTATTACTATTAAAAGAAGGGCTTTTAATATTTGAGATTTTTTCTTAAACTCAAGAGCTATTTTGTGAATGATTGGAAGTGGCTGCTAATTGAAGTGGAAAAAAAAAAATCACAAATTGGTGTCATAAGATGGCTCACCTTAGGAGGTAGATTTATTCTTGTTAAATCAGTCTTGGAAAGCATTCCCCTCTTTTGACTCTCTTTGGCTAAGATTCCTAAGAGTATTTTGGATAGAATTCGGAGGAGGATGTTCAGTTTTCTGTGGATAGGTAAAAAAGAAAAATAAAGCATTCACTTGGCTAATTGGAAAAGGATTGATAAGCCAAAAAAGATAGGTGGTTGGGGCTTTAAAAACATTTTTTGTTTGATAAAGCTCTGGCAGAAAAGAGTTTGTGGAGGAGCTTAATGATACCAGGCCTTTGGCATGAAGTGATTCTTAAAAAATATTTGAAAAAAAATCTATAGTGGAGTGGTTTAGGGAAGGGAGAAAAAGCTTAAAAGGCATGTCGAATTGTTGGAGTTCTCTCACTACATGTTTGCATCTTATCACTCACTGAATAGTTTGGAAGCCTGGAAATGGGTGGCATATTCGAATTGGATTGAATCCTTTGATATGGTCTCAATCCTTTTATAAATTGTCTGATAATTTAGTCCAAACATTGCACTCAAAAGGATTAATGTTTCTGGCTCAGGTATCTACTTTGGATACATGAGTTTTGACTGGTGACATTTGAAAAAGTGCAGAGATTCTTAATCCCTTGGGAGAGAAAAAATCAAAATGGGAGACTTGTGTGAGGGGTTTAAAACACTCTGGTTTTGTTTTATCTAATGATATTGATACCCTAGTCTGGTCTTGGGATAGTAAAGGAGGAAAAGTCTCTGCAAAACAGGCTTATGAAGTACAATTCTTAGATGACAACGAGGATTTCATTAAGGAGTGGCAGTTGGATGTTTGGAAGTGGCAGATTCCTCTGAGAATAAAACTTTTTAGTTGGGTGTTGTTTGAAAATAAAATTTTGACTTGGGATAATCTATCAAAAAGAGGTTTTTGTGGTCCAAGTAGATGTGTTTTGTGTGGAGAAGAGGAGGAATCGATAAACCATTTGATGGTTTATTATTTTTTCTCCAAGATGTTTGGGAGTACATATTAAATGTCTTTCAGATTCAAAGAGTTTGGGGTTGTGGACAATTCCATGAGTGTTTCCAGGTTTGGTTCAAGGAGATGAAAATGTGGAAGGAAATGTCATGTTTCATATGTTGGGAACTCTAGCAACATAGAAACATGGTTATTTTTTAGGATCAAAGCTTGTCTCTTTCTATGGTGTGCAATCGAGTTCTACTAGACTTGGCTGAGATGGAAAAAGTTCATAATGTTCACTCACAAAGAATAGTTCGTCCCCCCTTGTTGGAAGGGAGTTTGGTTGTTGAATTTTTTGATGGTGCTTCTTGGAATGGGGGATTTAGTTGTGGTGTGGGTGTTGTTCTAAAATGCCCATTTTTGGGTTCTTACAGTATTAAAATGAAATGTGGCTCAAGAACAAATACAAAGGGAGGACTATTGGCCTTATGAAATGTCCTATTTTTTGCGCATTACAAACAGGTTTCTTGATTAGAGTTGGTTGGAGACTCAAAAGTTATAGTTGATTGGTTTTCTTCTAAACACAATTTGTAGGTGATTACTCTTCATCCTTGGATGACAAGAATTCTCCATCTTATTGAAAACTTTCAGAATCTGAAAATTCAACATATCTGTATAGGGATTATAACAGGGAAGCTGACCATCTCTCTAAGTAGGTTTTTCTCTTGGAAGAAGGCTTCTTATATTATGAAAAAGGGGTTGGAGCATAGGTAGAGTTGTTTTGTAACTCTACAGGAATGACTTTCAGTTCTCAAAATTCATAATTTTTGGAAGCAGGTTGGTCGAGGGAGGACTTATTACTATTAAAATATTTTTTTTCTTTATGAGATAAAATCTTTAGAAGAGGGCTTTAAATATTTGGGGTTTTTTCTTAAGCTCAAATGTTATTCTGTGAATGATTGGAAGTGAATGCTAATTAAAGTGGAAAAAAAATTCACAAACTGGTGTAATAGACGACTCACCTTAAGAGGTAGATTTATTCTTGTTAAATCAGTATTGGAAAGCATTCTTGTCTTTTGGCTCTCTTTGGCTAAGGTTCCTAAGGGTATCTTGGATAGAATTCATAGGAGGATGTCCAGTTTTCAGTGGACAAGTAAAAAAGAAAAAGAAAACATTCACTTGGTCAATTGGAAAATGATTGCTAAGCCAAAAAAGATAGGTGGTTGGGGCTTTAAAAACATTTTTTTTTATAAATCTTTGGCAACAAAGAGTTTGTGGAGGAGCTTAATGAGTCCAAGCCTTTGGCATGAAGTGATTCTTAAAAAATATTTGAAAAAATGATCTGTAGTGGAGTGGTTTACGGAAGGGAGAAAGAGCTTAAAAGGCATGTTGAATTGTTCGAGTGCTCTCACTTCATCTCTGCATCTAGAATGTGAGACTTATCTGAGGGGTTTAAAACACTCTGGTTTTGTTTTATCTAATGAGATTGATACACTAGTCTGGTCTTGGGATAGTAAAGGAGGAAAATTCTCTGCAAAACAGGCTTATGAAGTACAATTCTTAGATGACAGTGAGGATTTCATTGAGGAGTGGAAGTTGGATGTTTGGAAGTGGCAGACTCCTCTAAGAATAAAAAATTTTAGCTGGGTGTTTGAAAATAAAATTTTGACTTGGGATAATCTGTCAAAAAGAGGTTTTTGTGGTCCAAGTAGATGTGTTTTGTGTGGAGAAGAGGAGAAATCGATAAACCATTTGATGGTTTATTGTTTTTTCTCCAAATATGTTTGGGAGTACATCTTAAATGTCTTTCAAATTTAGAGAGTTTGGGGTTGTGGACAACTCCATGATTGTTTCTAGGTTTGGGTCACGGAAATGGAAATGTGGAAGGAAATGCCATGTTTCATCTATTGGGAACTCTAGTGACATAGAAATCTGGTTATTTTTTAGGATCAAAGCTTGTCTTTTTCTAGAGTGTGCTATCGAGTTTTGCTAGACTTGGGTGAGATGGAAAAAGTTCATAATGTTCACTCACAAATAATAGTTTGCCCCCCCTTGCTGGAAGGGAGTTTGGCTGTTGTTTTTTTTTATGGTGCTTCTTAGAATGGGGGATTTAGTTTTGGTGTGGGTGTTGTTCTAAAATGCCTAGTTTTGGGTACTTACAGTATTAAAATGAAATGTGGCTCAAGAAAAAATACAAGGGGAGAATTATCGATCATATGAAGTGTCCTATTTTTTGCGCATTACAAATAGGGTTCTTGCTTAAAGTTGGTTGGAGACTCAAAAGTTATAGTAGACTGGTTTTCTTCTAAACACAATTTATAGGTGATTACTCTTCAGCCTTGGCTGGCAAGAATTCACCAGCTGAGTGAAAACTTTCAGAATATGAAAATTCAACATATCTACATGGATTATAACAGGGAAGTTGACCAGCTCTCTTAGTAGTATTTTCTCTTGGAAGAAGGCTTCGTATATTACGCAAAAGGGGTGGGAGCACAGGTAGAGTTGTTTTGTAACGCTACAGGAATGACTTTTAGTTCTCAAAATTCACAATTTTTTGAAGCAGGTTGGTCGAGGGAGGACTTATTACTATTAAAATAATTTTTTCCTTATGAGGTAAAATTGTTAGAAGAGGGATTTAAATATTTGGGGTTTTTTCTTAAGCTCAAGTGTTATTCTGCGAATAGAATTCGAAGGAGGATGTCCAGTTTTTTGTGGACAGGGAAAAAATAAAAAGAAAACATTCACTTGGTCAATTGGAAAAGGATTGCTATGCCAAAAAAGATAGGTGGTTGGGGCTTTAAAAGCACTTTTTGTTTAGGTAAAGCTCTTGCAACAAAGAGTTTGTGGAGGAGCTTAATGAGTCCAGGCCTTTGGCATGAAGTGATTCTTAAAAAATATTTGAAAAAGAAATATGTAGTGGTGTGGTTTAGGGAAGGGAGAAAGAGCTTAAAAGGCATGTCGAATTGTTGGAGTGCTCTCACTTCATCTCTGCAACTTATCATTGACTGGATAGTTTGGAAGCCTGGAAATGGATGGGATATTCGAATTGGATCCTTTGATAGGGTCTCAATCCTTTTATAAATTGTCTGAGAATTTAGTCCAAACACTGCACTCAAAAGGCTTAATGTTTTTGGCTCAGGTATCTACTTTGGATACAGGAGTTTTGACTGGTGACATTTGGAAAAGTTCAAGGATGCTTAATCTCTTGGGAGAGCAACAATCAAAATGGGAGACTTATGTGAGGGGTTTGAAACACTCTGATTTTGTTTTATCTGATGAGATTGATACACTAGTCTGGTCTTGGGATAGTAAAGGAGGAGAAGTCTCTGCAAAACAGGCTTATGAAGTACAATTCTTAGATGACAGTGAGGATTTCACTGAGGAGTGGCAGTTGGATGTTTGGAAGTGGCAGATTCCTCTAAGAATAAAACATTTTAGTTGGTTTTTGTTTGAAAATAAAATTTGGGCTTGGAATAATTTGTCAAAATGAGGTTTTTGTGGTCCAAGTAGATGTGTTCTGTGTGGAGGAGAGGAGGAATCGATAAACCATTTGATGGTTTATTGTTCTTTTTCCAAAGATGTTTGGGAGTACATCTTAAATGTATTTCAGATTCAGAGAGTTTGGGATTGTGGACAACTCCACGAGTGTTACCAGGTTTGGTTCAAGGAGATGGAAATGTGAAATGAAATGTCATTATCTATTGGGAACTCTAGCGACATAGAAATTTGGTTATATTTTAGGATCAATTCTTGTCTCTTTCTAGGGTGTGCAATCTAGTTCTGCTAGACTTGGGTGAGATGGAAAAAGTTCATAATGTTCACTCAAAAAGAATAGTTCGCCCCCACTTGCTGGAAGGGAGTTTGGTTTTTGGCTTCTTTTATGGTGCTTCTCACAATGGGGGATTTAGTTGTGGTGTGGCTGATGTTCTAAAATGCCCAGCTTTGGGTACTTACAGTATTAAAATGAAATGTGGTTCACGAACAAATACAAGGGGAGAACTATTGGGCTTACGGAGTGTCCTATTTTTTGCACATTACAAACAGGTTTCTTGCTTACAGTTGGTTTGAGACTCAAAAATTATAGTTGACTGGATTTCTTCTAAACACAATTTGTAGGTGATTACTCTTCAGCCTTGGATGACAAGAATTCACCAACTCAATGAAAACTTTCAAAATCTGAAAATTCAGCATATCTACAGGGATTATAACAGAGAGTTGTCTAAGTAGGCTTTTCTCTTGGAAGAAAGCTTCTTATATTATGCAAAAGGGGTGGGAGTACAAGTGAAGAAACTTGAAATATTGGCTTTACTATAACTCTGTATTGTTGTAGTTTGATGCTTCTGGTTTTGTATAAAGACCACTTCAGGTTGGTTTATTGTATGATAAAGACTCTATGTTTGCAGTAAGTCTTTTTGGGAAGAATAAGTTATGAATCTCGTCAACAGATGTAATTGTTACTTTTGTACTGATGTTTTCTGGGAATATGTTTTCTAATATAAGTTTTTTTTTAATTGAAATAATAAAAATCTTCTAAACCTAAAATTCGTTTCAAAAGAATTATCCTTTGTTGAATCTCCCAAAAAAACTTTCACGATGCTCTTTTGCATGCGTCATCATTAGCATTAAATATATATTTTATGGAGGAAGATGGAAGATGAGCCAAAGGGAAAAATGCTACTTTCTCAGCTTCGGCAACATCCTTTTCTACTTGAATGAAAATCACTAAGAGTTAAATACCTGTTCTGGTGCTTTGTAGCTGTAAACATGTCATTTCCTTCTAATTTTTCAAATGCTTCAGTAGATAAATTATGCAGTCTACTGGCTAAGTTGATAAAACCTGGAAGAATGCAGTGTACCAATTTCCAAGTACTCTCAAAAACAGCAGAATCGGTCGGATAAAACAAATTAAAACAGTCATCACAGGAGGCATTTAGCTCCCCATATATCTTAAATGTAAACGCCATATGTACTTGAAAATCTATTATATGTAATCCGTTGCAGTTCCATGAGCTAAATACCCAACTGATCCCTCTCTAAACAATAATTCAAAAACATGGCAATCCTTTATCTGGAGATAGAAATGGAGTTTGAAGAAGATAGAACTAAATGTTGTGTAAATGCATCAGCATGAGAGAAGTAAAAGTTGTTTTTCAAGTTCTTACTAGTTTGATCAGTTGTATCTATGAATAAATAACGTCAATGGACATATATAGATTAAAGACATTATTTGGTGCCCAAAAATTAATTATTGCACAATAAAAATGTCTAAAAGATATCCATTTCATGTGATAACACTACATATATGCAAATAGGTTTGACTTCGTATTTAAAAAATGATCTACACATCAGGCTAAGAGAACTGCCACCTCCATGAAAGATCAAATGCACATGAATTTCCTCTTACATAGTTGTTGCAATGAGTGATTAAATGTTTTTTTACAACATAATTGTAGCTATGCTATTAATGTTAACTATTTTAAGTTTTGGCCTTATTGAATAGCAATGGATGATGGCTAATAAACACAAAAGCAAGATCACTTCCATTGCATTATATAGTCAAGATTTTTTTGGGAATGACATTTCTTGTCCAAGACTTGGTTAAAACCTACGCCATATGGTGTAGGAAAGTTGTATGTAGTGGATGATTAGAGATTTATTATTATTTAAATTTATAATGGAATAACATTTTAAAATTTTTATCTAATTTAAAATTGAATTGAAAAATTCAATCAAAATTCCAAATTTATCAAATTTTTATTTTTATATCACCAAAATTTTACCAACAAAACAAAGAAAAGTTTAAAATAAAAGGACTTGATATTAATGCTAAAATTGTTTGAAAACTAGTGATTTGAACTGCCCAAACTACAGGATGATGAAGAGTGGGAGCGGAGCTCTGAGGAAACCCTAGCCTCAATTCGGCGCAGACTGTTGCAGACTAGTCGCAGAACATCGGTGCAGCGATTTTTTAGCGACCAACGGAGGCCAACTGACTCCTACTGACACGCTGGAATGGGCACAAAAGAGGGGGGGCAACCCCCCTCATATCGCAATATCACCGCCAATGACCGCTCTGGTACCAAAGCGAAATGCCCCATGTTCGAGCCGCCCTTGCAGGTACGTGAACAACTTCTGGCCAGAGAACAAGGCCTCACGAAGGAGATGGAGACAGAAGCGGGAACCTCCCATCCAAAGGCACCTCGAGGATGGGAGCTAGGTAAATGCATACCACAAACGGAGAAAACACCAAGATACCTTATTAGCTCAACCAGAGTAGGGGAACACACCCAATTTATGAGAGAACACACCCTCATTGGCAAGTACCTGGGTCTCTGGCCAACAGAGAGGGATCTTAAAAAATGGATCAAGCACTGGTGGAACCCCAAAGGGGACTATGAATTCCAACTTAGCTCCAAATTCTTCTTCACAATCATCCTGTACAATCCAGAAGACAGAGACGGGATATTTGAGAACGGGTCGTACTTCTACAATTCAACAGGGCTATTCTTACGCTTCTGGACTGAAAGATTTAGCCCAGACAAGGAAGACTTCACCATGGCCCCTGTATGGATCCGCCTATATTCCTTACCGCAAGAGTTCTGGCTGGAATAGATTCTAATGGGCATAGGGAATACTCTAGGCCAGTATGTCAAAGTTTCAGAGGCCACAAGACAGAGAAAATATACTTCATACGCCAGGATCTGTGTCTACATGAACATTTCCAAGGCACTCCCTGGAGCGGTGACTCTCGAATACCAGGATGAGGACTGACAACAAACTCTGGATTATGAACACATTCCCTTTCACTGCAGGAGATGTCATGAGCACGACCACCTCTTCAGAGATTGCCCCCTGATCAAACCAGCCACCAAAGCAAATGACACCACACAGAAAGATGGCTTCACCACGGTTGTAGCAAAGAAGAGAAACCCTCCAAGGAGGCAGATCCCAGACCCCAGACAAAAGATCACAACCAAAAACTCTTATGAAATTCTGAACCAGCTGCCAAAAGATGAGGAAATCCAAGATCCACACAAGGAATCACAACAGGCTCATGGGGACATCCCAAATCCTTCCCCCCCTCCCCAAAGTCATGAAACCTACACAGAAGAAAGAGGAGACGGGGATGGGGACACCCCAATGCAGCTGGACGACAAAGATCTAGCGGGCATAGATCTAGAAAAGCTCGAGGAGGCCCTGAATCAAAAGGATCTACAGACCCTTCCTAAAGAACAACTACGCAAGGTACATAAAGTATTTATCAATTCCTTAATAGGATCCACAGCACACCTGGGCATAGCCACGGACACGAGTTCGGGATCGAAAAGAGTCCTCCGCAAGAACAAAAGACAAGGGTGAAAAACAACGCAACAACTTGTCAAGGAGGTGGGAAATCTCATGATAAACTTAGGATAGATCCACAAGCTTTCGGAGGGATAACTCCACCCAACACCACCCCCTTAATGATGAAGATCATCACCTGAAACATTAGAGGACTCAATGGTAGATCCAAACAAAGGATCCTCGAAGATTGTATCAAGGCAGAAAACCCAGACATTCTAATGTTACAGGAAACCAAATGCACGGGAATAGAAGCTGAAACCATCTTCCAGTGTATCTGGAGAGAATGCAACTCCATATCAACAGACTCCACAGGAGCCTCATGAGGTCTTGCTATCCTCTGGAATCCATCCAATATCACTATCATCAAACCCTTTTCAACTGTAGGTACAATAACGGCTCACTTCGAGGTCATTGGCTCGAATCAGGAAGGAGACATCACTAATGTCTACGACCCCCACAGCCAACATGACAAAGACAAACTCATGGAGCGGCTCGAACTAATCAAGACTCTAGTAACAACTCAAAACTGGATCTTAGGAGGCGACTTCAATATGATCCTGTCACTGGAGGAAAAAACAGGAGGCACCAAGAAACTCGAGCAAGACAGTGGTAAGTTCAAAAATTTGATTGATCATCTAAAGTTAGTCGATATAGAAAATAACAATGGCACCTTCACCTGGTCCAATCACAGATCGAGCAATCAACACATTGCTTGTCGACTGGACCGCTTCCTGGTAACTGAGGAACTAATGGAGATAGGCTCTTATCTGGAAAGCCTTATTCTTCCAAAATCCGGCTCAGACCACTGGCCTCTTGCTCTTAATTTAGACACGGGAGAAACACCCAAGTACAAGCCCTTTCGCTTTGAAAAATTCTGGCTCTCACACCCGGATTTCCATCAGCTAGCAAAATCCTGGTAGGCACAGGCAGAAATAGATCACGGCACTAGCATGTATAAATTCCAGCAACGCCTCAAAAACTTTAAGCAGTTGCTGAAACATTGGAACAAGAACAACTTTGGAAACATACTCCAAACCATACAGGACATAGAGAGCAAGCTGGTGGAGATACAAAAAACTTTCATTTCAGGATCTAGGACTACTGAACTAATGAGAGAGGAGGCGAAGCTCCAATAGCAATTAGAAGAGAGAAGAAAGCAAGAGGAAGTTCTATGGAAACAAAAATCCAGAGTACAATGGCTCAAGGAAGGGGAAAAGAACACAAAATTCTTCCACAG
>JASDQU010437692.1:3114-14930 GCA_032191745.1 Picea mariana | reverse complement strand
AAAGGAGAAAAGAAAGGTAGAAGAGGAGGAGTGAAAAAGAAGGATGCATAAGAGACTACCAAGAAAGTAGTAGAGGAAGCTGCAAATTTGTAGAAGAAGAAGCTACAAGAAAATCTGAAGAAGAAGTAGAAAATAAACCATTGAAGAGGAGGCAAGCAAAAAAGAAGAAGAAAGAGTAGAACAAGAAAAGAAAATGCTTGAAGAAGAGTAGGGGAAGGAGACTATGGATGGGGAGAACAAGAAGAGAAAAAGGGAAATGGGCATAATGGTGAGGATATTGAAACAAAGAGGACTATAATTGAGGTATCAAAAGGAGTAATATAGGGAGGTGTCGAGAACATCCCTACAGATTCAAGGATGATATAAGTGGTCGGGGGATCCTCTCACACCATCCAACACTCTCTCTCCCACTCTAAATACTCTAATGTGTTTTCCCTAGTTGTAACAGGAGGGAATCCTAGCACACCTAGTGCTAGCTCTTCATAGACATCCAATCCTCCGCCCTCGTAGCTTGATATTTTATATCCCCTTGATTCATTTGACCCCTCCAAGATAGTCAAGGAAGAAAAGGATGGAAAAAGAGCCAACAAGGATGCTTTGGCTACCCTAGAACCTTTCCATCCCATTTCTCATCCTAATCTCATTCCCATTTATGATGATAGGACTGGCCAATTCACCATAACTACTCTAGAGCCATTGGTTCAAAATCCATGAGCTCAAAGAACAAAATCGTCATTGATTTAGAAGTCAAAATCAAGTTTACCAAAGAGAATTGGTTCTCTTAATTTTTTTTTTTTTTTAACTTAAAATTCAAAACAAATAATGCAACAAGGATTTTGAATCCTTCTTTGTAATAGAGAATAGAAGTTGTTTCAATTTCTAAGCTAGATTTTAGGATCTAGTGTTGAATAAGGTAATTCGATCCAAACATAGGGGATCTGAGAAAATCGAAATTGTTTGTATTTAATCCCATTCACGCTCTTATATTCGTGGAGTCGGGGGTTGAGAGTAGAGAGCTTGGAATGTGGATCAATCGATAAATATCTGATTGTCAAATAAAATAAATTGAAATTCATTGGAAACTCTTACCCTGGGAGTCGACTTTTTATGTCTAATTGATTTGTTGCTGCGAGAGATCTGAGTTTTCTTTATGCATTCATGCTGGGAGTTCATCCAAAATATATTGTGGAACGAACTGTAAGTGGTTTTTGTTGTTGAATTTAGTAAATCGAAGTTTTGGCATCAATTTAAATTATTTGTTAATTACTTATGTGTCGGAATTATTGTATCTAAATATCATGTGGTTTAAATCGATCTAAGGCTAAGATCGACGACCATGATTCATTGCGAAAAAGTTAGATGCACATTGTTTAACATCGGGACCTGTACCCGTAATCCAATTCAAATAGAGTTTTGTTTCAAGTTTGGAATCCGATCTGTGATCGGACAGCTGGTATTCATTGCAGATATCAAACAACGCGGTGGTGGACCCAACCTCTTGGTGGACCCATAATTGTATGAAATATGCCTATAGAATATTTTAAATCTGATATAATTTGAACTTTAATGTCACGTTGTATTATCAAATCAGTTTCAACTGATCTGTATATCTAACGACTATTGTTATTCTGAAAGCCGAATAAGAGTTTTGTGGGTTTTTTTTATGAAGGTTTCATTGATTTCATCTCGTCTTAAAGGCGGTCTTAGGGATGTCATCCTCCTTGATCTGTAACTGGTGATATCCAGATCGCAAATCGATCTTGGAGAACACCGTCGCTCCCTTCATTTGATCGAATAGATCGTCCATTCTGGGTAAGGGATACTGATTCTTGATCGTAGCCTTGTTCAGCTGACGGTAGTCAATGCAAAGCCTCCACGATCCATCCTTCTTTCGAATGAAAATGACTGGTGCACCCCACGGTGACACACTAGGACGTATCAGTCCCAGGTCCAACAACTCCTTCAGCTGCATTTTCAGCTCTTGCAGCTCCGGGGTTGACATCCGATACGGCGTTCTTGCTATCGGTTCAGTTCCCGGTTTCAGGTCGATGATAAACTCCAGTTCCCTTTCCGGCGGCATCCCAGGCAACTCCTCTGGAAATACGTCCGCAAACTCCTTCACTACAGGAAGGTGTTCTAGGCCTTCCGCTAGGAAGGTGTTCTAAGGTTTCATTGATTTCATTCCTGCATTAGCCATTCCCAAGTTTGAGTGTAGTAGAGCCATGGTTAGACTCTGTGTGAGACTACAATAAAAAAAGTGGCAACTATAGAAACATAGGCCATGATCAATATTGTAATTAGCATATCTCTCTAGTTGGATTCTCAAAGGAAAATAGAAAAAAGGTTTATAACAATCATGAAAAACCACAATAAAAATAGGAAATTTTAGAAAAAAAAACTTTGATTCTTTGTACATAGTATGGTATAAATAGAATTGGGTGGAGAAATAACACTCTATCCCACAACCACATAAACTAAAATTAATATTTTAATTTTATAAAATATTAATTATAATTGTACTATAATAATAATGATTATTTTTAATTTTATAAAACATATAATTATGTTAATAATTCAGAAAAATTATTCATTACTGATTAACCACTTGCTTACCACTTATAAACTATAACGACCTGCCACAAGATGTCATGGTTAAGTGGCTAGTAATAATGATTACACTTGATAAGATGAAATGATACATTATCATTTTCCAAACTATAGCGGCCAACCACAATATGTCATGGTTAAGTGGCTAGTAACTAGCACAGCCGCAAAGTGGCTGGTGAATGCCGAAACACACATAGGGCTGGTGTTGTTGCACGCACATAGCACTGAGGAAATCCGAAAGTTAATTTTAAATGTGGTAATTCCAAAGGTTAATCAGTTAAACATGGCAATCATATGGTGGTACAGTAATTTCTTAATATGATTAGGTAAATGTTAAAAAGTAAACAGGTTAACTGATGCATTATAAAATACAAGGAAGTTATGAAGAGTAAATCACATTCATTGATTTGGGAGGACGACTAAGAATATGCCAACATCTTCAATTGTTGGCCATCAGATTAGAATTTTTAATTGTGCCCATCTCCAATAGATATACGCCTTTCGACATAATAAACGTTGGCGATCAGTTGGACAGAGTACATTGGTAATTTAAACGTTGTTGGCATAGTTATAAAACCATTTATGGAAGATGCTCTAATGTGGTCAGTCGATGGAAAAAACACGAAATTATCGATCAAAAATATTTATAATGCTCTCCTGTCTACACAATTTCTCCCGGTGAAGCTTCGCTGGCAAAGAAAAATATGGAAATGGTGACTTCCCCTCAAGGTAAACTGCTTCTTTTGGTTAACTACTCATTCTAAAATACTAACTTGGGACATGTTACAGCAACAAGGAATCACTGGGTCCGAGTAGATGTTGTCTGTGTGGATTAATGGCAGAAAATATAAAGCATTTATTCATTGATTGCGTCTTCACTCGTTCGGTTTGGGAAAAAGTTGCCTTGCTACTCAAATGGGTAGGACTATCTCTTACGGATTGTATGGATGCTTGGGTGTTGAATAAACAACTTCCAAAAAAATTACCAATCTTAACTTGGTTTATATGGAAAGAGAGAAACAGTTCATTGTTTGAGGATTTGCATCTAAATGATTGGGTTGTCACCTATAAAGTACTAAAAATAATGAATATTTACTCACAAGTAAGCATTGATAAAGGCCTAATACTGAGTTCAATATTAAGGAGGACTAGTTATGCTATAGCTTTTTTGGATGGTGTTTGGTTAAGTGGAGGCTCCAACTGTGGAGTAGGGGGATCTATAAAATGCCCAAACTCACAAGATTATCGCTGGTTTTTTAATTGTGGGGACGGAACAAATACAAAAGCTGAGCTTTTAGGAGCTTGGGCCACGTTAACTATTTCAAAGTTGCTAAATCTTCAATATATTCAAGTTATGGGGGATTCCAAAGTTGTCATTCAATGGTTTAAACAGGAAGAAAACCTCCAAATTAAAGTTGGAAAAGCAAAATTTGATTTCCAATTTCAAAGACTTACATTTTCAACACATTTTCGAAGAAGCAAATGGAGAAGCCCTCGCCTCCTAAAAAAAGATTTCAAACTACACTTGGGATGGCGAAAATGCTGGTCCTACCTTCCAAGTGGACGTCTTTTAATTTATCCTCTAGCTTTTCTTTGGTATTTTCAGTCGTCTTCAATTTTTCAAATCACTGATTGCTGGATTGGCTTTGATTTTCACGGAATTTCAGTTTTAGACTGATCCTTTTCTGAAGATGTAATCAAAATTATTTATTATAATATTCGGAAAATTTTCATTTGAAATCAAAAATAAGTGGGTAGTAATAATGATTAGACGTCATAAGATGAAATGATAATGTATCATTTTCCATTCTCCACGAGATCGTTTGTTCACAATGAGATCTCCAAGATTCAATGCACTCCACACCTCGATCATTGAAAAAAAATAAAGATAAAAAAACAAAACTGATTCGTTAAAACGTATCTTCCAAATCGTTTTTTATCATAACGCGTCCCAGGCTGGTCATCGCAAAATTATACATTCAAACTCGTCTTCGACTGCCCATAAAAAGTTAAAACTAGAAATATGGATGGAGGGATTTATAAATCGAACCTTCCAGCTTTGGCACAGTTTGGACTGGGAGGATGCCTTTTCTCAACAATCTCTACTGTAAAAACCTAGATTGTTCACACACGCAGAAATAGTACAGTTCCCATAAAAGTATCCTCAATATGATTAACGAAATCCTCTTCACCATCGAATTCATCTGGTTTCAATAACTATCTTTTACTAATTCTACAACTACCTTACCTGTCTCAATATCTATATATTACTGTTGTACAGAGGTACTTCAATAGATTTTCTAGTTGTAAAATATCCACAGGAGTGGAGTCATTGACGGAATTTTCAGACAAATGAAGCAACTTCAGATTATGCAAGTGACCCAACAAAGGTGACTTGAATGAGTTTTCAGATGAATTCATTGCATTGCTTATTCATTATAAACAAAGCATCTCATTTTCTAAACACTGCATTGTTAAGTTAAACACTAATTTTTTTTTTTTTTTTTTTGTAATTTGATTATTAAAATTTAAAAAAGTGTACATATCTTATTTTCTATATTTGAAATAAAACATATATTCTTAACTATTAGACCCATTATGTATACAGTGAATACGTTTATATATACAGATACAGATACAACTCAAGAAATTTATGTATACAAATTCAGTGGATAGGAGCTCTACAACCTAGTATATCTATTTCTCTGTGGTTTTGAACGGGAATACTACTTCTCTGCAGTTTTGAACGAGAATACTACTTTTCTGGGGTTTTGAAATTATTTCGAATACTACTTCTTTGCGGTTTTGAACGAGGGTTTTAGGAAATTATTTTTGGCTTCTTCAATAGGTTGAGCAATTGAACATCTTAAATGAGGTGAGTCACTTTTTACTTTGATTCAATTAAAGAATTTTAAATATATTTTATTTATTATTTGTTTTAAGTTTCATAAGTAAAAGTTGATTTGAGAGACAAACTCAATCCATAATATTAATTGTTACATATTTTTTCTCTTCTTTTCAATATGAGTACTCCACCACCTATTCCAAAAGCTCAGCCTAACAAGGGGAGGCCCCCTAAAATCACCCTAGAGATCCTTTACGACTATATGGAATCAATAGAAAAAAGAAGAGACTATATGGAATCAGTAGAAAAAATAAGAGAGAGATGTCAAATCCAAATAGAGTTAGAAACATTAGAAAAAATGAGTGAAAAAAGAAACGTAAAACTCCAAATAGAGCTAGAGGCAATGATTGATAAAAAAATTAAAGATACCATTCAAATTCAAATAGAGGATAGATTTTTAGGGTTCAAGAGTGAATTGCAAACAATGAAGGATAGAATTCAAGAAATGGAAAAACATAAACAATCAACCCAAGAAAGAGGGGTTTAAGAAAATCACAACTTGAGAGATAGGATTAAAGAGCTAGAAGAAAAACTAACCAATAATTTGACTCTCAGAAATATGAAAAACAAATTGGATATCAAACCCATCAAAGAGGAAATGAATAAGCTAATCGAACTGGACCATGAACGTAACAAAAGAGCCTTGAACCTCATAGTTTTTGGTATAAAAGAACAAGAAGAGGAGGATAAGCTAGCAATAGTAAAAGAAGAATTAAAAAATAAATCACAAATTGATACAACTTACATCATAGAAGCAAAGAGGCTAGGAAAAATAATTGATCATAAAGATAGGTTTATCCGTATCAAAGTAAGTTGTAATGACCATAAATATAGCATACTTGTAAATCTCCGAGCTTAAAAGGGTCAAGAGTATTTATAAATGAAGACCTCATTCCCAAAGACCAAGCTGATTTAAGGAAGGAAGTTCAAAAGGTAAAAGAAGGCAGGAAATAAGAAAAATGGGCAATAATTAGAAATCGAAAAGCTATTGTTAGGGATAGAGACCAGAAAGATAATAATAAATAGGAATTTGAGACACTGAGGATCATTTTTTGGAATTGTAGTGGTTTTCCATGGCCCAAAATTTTTGTGATTAATATATTAATATATTTTGAAATCCATTTTGAATTATTTTGAATTTTGATAAAACTTTAAAGTTTAAATATTAATATTGTATAATCTATTTCAATTTTTTGGGTGATCTAGAATTCTATGACTATATATAAATCAAAAGTGGTTCAATTTCTTTTTATTGTAATTAAAGTTTATTAATATATTTTGAAATCTATTTTGAATTTAGATAAAACTTTAAACTTTAAATATTAATATTGTATAATCTATTTTAATTTTTGGGGTGATCTAGAATTCTATTGCTATACATAAATCAAAAGTGGTTAAATTTATTTTTATTGTTATTAAAGTTTATGAATATATTTTGAAATCCATTTTGAATTATTTTGAATTTTGATAAAACTTTAAAGTTTGGGGTGATTTAGAGAGTTGTATCACTATACATAATAATCACAAGTAATCACTTATCCTCTTAAAGTCTGATAGACCAATTAATTTTGGTAGACTTTAATCATTACCATCATCATCAAATACGACCCAATAAATTTAAAAAAAAAAAAAAAATTATGTATACAAATACAACTCAAGAAATTTTTAAAATTTAAAAGGCTAAAATGATCGGTTCGATCTCTCTGAAGGCCCATTTTGGTATTTCCAATTCAAAAAGTCAGGTACAAATGGTTCATCTCTTGCTTATATTTATTGATTAACATTTTGATTCGACAAAGCTGATCGAACGAACACTGATTAGTCAACTTGAATCGAGGCAAATTGGCTTGACATGCCTCTGGTTATGTTTGAATCTCAAATTTTATTTTATCTTAATGGATTTTTAAAAAACTGAAATTTAGAAGAGAGCGAAACAGAGGAGAAAAACGTGCAAAAGGAAAATAAAAGATTCTTACATAAGTTCATCAGTTACATCAGAAATTAAATTATATCTAGACTTTTCAAGAAAATGGTGAAGTCTTGATGGTCTCACACAATTACACATGGCACATAGAATGAAGGAACTGATTCACCCGAACTTTCACAACATGAACCACACCAGGCTCTTCCTTACGCTTGTTTGCTCGTCCAAACCGGAACTGTTTCAACATCCATACGGAAAAACAACCGATCTAGATTAGATACGTTAATAAATATTTCTATTAATGAAATCCACGTTTGAAAGAAAAGAAGCAGCAAGGTACCGAATTTATCCATCCTGGACATAGAGAAAGCATGAAACGTGGTTTGGAACTTGGCCAAGAGAAACAAGAAACGTGCAGCGTCCATCCATGTCAACAGCCGGTTCACCACAACCTCCACGGCATTGAAACGCAGATCGTGCGCCTGCATCACAATTCTGCTCATCCGCGTCAGATCCCTTCGCACGCAGGTCACCAGCTCGTCCTTAACGTGGCTTTTCATCTGCACGTTCTTCTTATTATTACTTCTTTTGCTGCTGTCGTGCAAAGCGAAAAAGAGCGCAGGAAGAGGCCGGTCTGCGTTGCGAGGGGTGGCGACGGCGGGGTTGAATGCTGACATGGCTTGGTACTCCGCCAGCTCCTCGTCAAGTATGGTCTCGTTGTGGTAGCTGATCCTCATCAGCTCTTTCACAAAGTCTAYGTGGTGAGGTGGCAGCCGGACCGCGTCCGCCTCGTGGCAGGCCAGCAGAAAGCGGAGAATGGCCGAAGGACGCCAATCTCCCAGCCACGCGAAGGCGTTCTCCAGTAGAGGCTTCCAATAAGGCATCACAATCTCCGTGACGTGGAGCGGCTTGGCAGGGACCGCGCTGACTGTGTAATAGCTCCTGTAGCGTTTCAGCTCTTCTTCTACCGCGTGTTCGAACCCCAGGCCYGCCGCTATGTAATATTTCAGCCTTTGCGAGTGCCGGTCTTGATCCGCCATCCAATCCAGATAGAAATCATAATGCTTCTTCTCTGTACATTAGAGTTTCATTAGATTTAATCCATGAGCTCTGCATTTTAAAGAAATAGCTCGAAATCTGAATGCCTCTTCTCTGTGAATCACGGATTCATTACATTCAGTTAATTAATTGCATTATAAAGAATATTTAAAAATCTGAATGCTTATTTCTCTAAATTACACTTACGTTAAATTGAATCCATGAGACACACTATAAGTGAATATTTAGAAATCTAATGCTTCTTCTTCTCTGGGAATTACATTTTCATTAGGTTAATTCAAGAGCTGCATTTAAAGAAATATTTAGAAATCTCAGTTCTCCTCCGTAAATTACACTTTCCTTTTACTTCATGGCCTGCATTTCAAAGAACTATTTAGAAATATGAAAGCTCCTCCTCCTTAAATCACGCCTTAACTAAATTTGGTTACGAAGCTGCTTTTTACAGAAATATTTTGAAATCGGAATTCGTCTTCTCTGTAAATTACATTTTCTTTCAATTTATTTCGAAAGTTGCATTTTAAGAAATATTTAGAAATCTGAATGCTTCTTCTCTGTAAACTACAATCTCATTAAATTCAATTCACGATCTGCATTTTCAAGAAATCTATGGGAATCTAAATGTTTATTGGTTAAACTAAATTTATGAGCTGTGTTTTAAAAAAATGCTATTTACATCTTGGTTAAACTAAATTTATGAGCTGCATTTTAAAGAAATATTTAGAAAGTCGCGATTACTGAAAACTCACTCAGAATGCCGTAATAATTGAGGAGGCGTTTCCAATGGCTGCGTCTTCTGCACATCTCGGCAGGCTTGTGGACGTGTGAATAATCCTCTTGAGATCTACTAATTTCCCTACAGAATGTTAAATTGATGAGTCGGTTAGGGTTAATTGCACAGAAAATAGATAAGGAAAGCTGTATAAAGGACGGATACCTCGCGCAATCAGCAGTGACAAGATTATGAGAGACGACCTGGACATTTGTAGAAGGCCTTAGTCTAAGCACTTCTGGCTTGCGTCGTCTGATCATCTTTATAAACAAAATGCACGAAATAATAGCAACACCGTGTTTCTTTTATTCCTCGTTTCTTCTTCTTTGCAACCTCTGAGATATAGGGATCGAAATATCGTCCGGTTTTGCTTTTCATTGAAATTCTCTGGCCCAACCTAACCTAACCTACGCGAAACCATGATAAAGGTAACCTAACCTAAATTTAAACTGAAAACAAAGAACGACTATAAATTACATCCTTAATATGTAGTATATTGAATCACCTTTGATTTTAGTGATAACATACTTTGATTATATTGCTATTTTAGCACTTGATATACTAAGTTCATCAATGCACTCTATTAATTTTAATATATTGAATCTTTTAGTGCACTTAATTTAGTTACTAGGTTAATTGTCACACTCTCATAAATCACATCTACACTTTCATTTCATTGTTAAATCATTTGGCTTTTGTTAATTCACTAACGTGTCCTAACGATTGCTTTTATCAAAGTTATTTTTATTCATTGCTTTTATCAAAGTTATTTTTATTCATTGATGTGTCCTAACAATTGTTTTTATCAAAGTTATTTTAATTTAGTTACTATTTTGCAAGGTTGGTTAATTTTCACACACTTATAAATCACATCTACACTTTCATTCTTAAATCATTTGGCTTTTGTCAATTCATTAATGTGTCCTAAAGATTTCTTTTATCAAAGTTATTTTTATTCATTGATGTGTCCTAAGGTTGCTTTTATCAAAGTTATTTTTATTTATTGATTTGTTCTAACAATTGTTTTTATCAAAGTTACTTTTATTCAATACAATTTGATCAATCTTTCCCCATGTGGGGAACAATGCACAATAAGTTATTTATCCACAATATAGTTTAATCATTCCTTATCATGAGTACGAGTACTTGTTAAGAAAAGGCATTCTTTCCTAGGTTAAAAATAAAATAATGTAGAACTATTTCTTGGCATAGGGATGGTTGGATTTTTTTATAGACTTAGGGTTTGTAGAAGTTGTCCAATACGCAAATTTGAGGTAATTATGTATATAAACATTGTCAATCTTTCGAAGGAAGGAGGTCTCGCTTGATGCATGTATGATTGTTGTTGATTCCTAATGTGAAAAAGTATCAAAGATTAATGGATGCCTATGATTCATTCTTTAGTAGTTAATCACATTCGATTAAGAAAAAATGTAACAAGTCATGTGCTGAGAAGATAACAATGAACACATCGTCAAGATACATGAAAAGAACAAGATTTGCACAATAGTTGTGTACTCCCATTGTACTAAAAAACACATCATCAAGATACGTGATAATAACAAGATTTGCATAACAATCTTGGGTGAGTGCACAAAGTTGATGGAAAAAAATGTGGCAACGAGGTGATCATGAATGTGCCCATGGAGGAACATGTGCGTGTTTCTAAGAATGTGCACACGTTCCTGATGTGACAAGCTCAACAAACCTCGAACCTCCATGCATCATGCCACATAGGCACGTTCCTATTGGGAAAAATAAAAGGGTCTGTGGGGCGATTTTTGGCCATATTGACCATCACACCTCGTGTTTTAAGAGATATTGAGAGAATTCAAGGGAGGGATTTTTCTCACCAAGTGTCCAAAAGATCGTAACATCATCTCAGAGGTAATCATCTATTTATTTGTGATTAATTTCTTGTTTTTTTAATTTCTTAAACTATTTAATTGCATGTTTTTTGTAATTTTTTAAGTCAATTAAAAAAACTAACGTAATTTATATAAACTCACTTATTAAATTGAAGCAAAATAATTAAGATGGAACTTGGACACAATCAAAACCCAACACAACCACACAAAGTCATAGAAAACCCCAACCCCAACCAACAAACCTAAACAGATAAATTGAGAAAGGGTTGATGTCTTTGAGATCAATTGTTTGTAACGTGAGTACAAGAGAGCCTAGTTGATTGTCATTGGCCACTTCATTAGATGTCATTATATCATCCATTGCAAGTGCCCAAGGGAAATTAACCAGTACTTTTGAATACAGGGCTAGGATGTTTGACTATTACAACACTGACATCGATAAAAACCAAGTCAGAGACTTGAACATTACAAAACATGATTTGATGTCACTATTTATTGATCTTAGAACCGGACTACAACCACCAATCAACAAGAGATGTATTTGTATGGATTGATGTGCCCAACAACAATTTAAGGATAATTGGATAATAGGGAGGTGCCTCCATATTTCCCGAGGAAATTATGGGCAGATTTTATTTTGGGTCACCATGTCAACTACTTTGACATTGGCGAATTCCAGGGGGT
>JASDQU010437691.1:56202-83040 GCA_032191745.1 Picea mariana | reverse complement strand
ATGATATTTTTTCTATCATATCATCAACATTATCTTCAATACTTGAAATATTCAAAATTTTATCATCCTTTTCAAATGTGTGAAACACCTCAGACAAAAGATTTAATTGATAAATCTTTTCAGAAAGTCCTTGTAACTTTCACACTTCAACAGAATGTTCCTCTGCAACATTTGCCCTTTCCCGTTTAATATTTTCAATTTCATTTGACATTTTAGAATTAAATTCTCTTACACCTCCATTTTCTGAAGCTAAATCATCCTTCTCCTAACATACACTTATTAATTCCTTAGATTCCAACAAATCATGTTGAGGCAATTTTAACTTGGTTTTGATATTTTTTTATCTCAACATCTTTTGTATCTATTAAATTTTTGATACTTTCATTTCCTTTGGCGACATCAACCATGGATACAATATAATTTTCCAACTCCTTGATTCCTACAGTTTTAAATCTATTTATAGTTTTACCATTTCGTATCTCGATATCCATCTTATTTATCATGTTATACAATTTTTCTGATACCTGTTGTGGATTGTATCAATCTTCAGGAAACAATCTCACTAGTTTGCTTGTGCCATTATACCAGATCAATAGCACTCACTTGATTTAAATCAACCTGAACTAATGATGTTTTATATTTAGATTCACTTGATCTCATTTTAGTTTCAGGTTGTAAAACCAATTGATTCAACTTATTTGTATCATGATTTGTTGATTCCAGAAATCCTAGGCCATCCATATCCTCTGAATCAAATTGCATTTTATCAACAATTTGTAATTGTTCTTCCCTTTCAACTAACTGATGTATGAAAGACTTCACCTTGTTTTCAAAATTATTTTATATTAAAAAATAATAATATGATATCCCAAAATAGTACTTGGGACAATTGGCATTGGAGAAGACGTAATAACTAGGATTGGTTCAATTGTTTTCCTCTATTTCAATTCTCTTAGAAGATAAATAATTTGGTCGTACAAATCTTCTTGAATTCCTTTTGATAAACCTTTAGGAGTAGAATTAGTGATCTGAACATTTTCTTCAATTTTCCCCTTTTTCGAATTAGGCTCGCTTGTATTTATTTCCTCAAGTTCACTAGGAAACTCACATATTTTTTGCTTACCTAAAACTTCTTGCTCTGAAACAATTCAGGTTGCTAGACTAGTCATTTTCTTAGCCACTTCCTTTAAAACACTTGAAAATTGACTAGTAGTAATTATGCTACATTCTAAATTTGCAGCATCTGAAGTTGCATTGGAAACCATCTTAAGCTTGTTTTTGGTTTTCAACTCTTTCTTCAAATTAGAAGTTGTGACCTATTTCCAAATATCACCTTTTTTAAAACTGAAAGAAGAAATCAAATTTTTTACAATATTTAGACCTACTTTTAACAATAGACCTACTTTTAACAATAAAAGAGAAAATTTGAGATTCTAAGACAAAAGATGCTTTTTATTTTTTGATATGAAATTTAAATTATTAGATCCTAACCTATGTCTAAAATATTCTAGGGAAAAATATCTTGGGTTAATATACATAGGTAATAAATAGGGTTTGATCTCACTACCATACACTCAAATGATAGTGCAGTAATGGACCAATCACAATTTCTGGTTTTAGGATGTAGCTGAAGGATTCTACAAAATTATCTGGGCATCCTTGATGGTGTTCAACCCAATAATAAAGTATACACTTTCAATAAGAATTTATTTCCAAAATCCTTAAATCCTTCCTCTGCATTCACATGTGGAAGTATCTAGGTCCATTATATGATAGGACATGGATTTCCTATACGATAGGACATGGATTTCCTTGCTCATGTTGTTTTTGTAGCTTCAAGTTCAAACTTTAGAAATGGTAACATTGGGAAAATAAAATAAAATACATCAAATATGACTAATAGTATAAAATTTTGAAATCATTAAACCCACATTACTTAGGATGAATTGAATTCGTCATAAATTTGGAAAAATTATATATCATTGGAAGGGAACTAGGTAGAGGTGAGACATCTTTCATTATTCCTAAGGTAACCTCATCCATTTCAGAATCATGATCATACCCAAGAATTGAGGAAATCGTAGAAACCATTTCCCAAGAGGTTGGAGTAAGAAAGGTTGACTTCATAGGAAAGAAATTAGGAAGAGAAGTAGTGTCCAATAGAAAGTGTTGTATAATTTCTTTATTTTCCTATGGGTGACCAATAACTAACACTTTCAAAGAGACCATGTTCATGAACAAGAGATTTTAGAGTTTGTAACAACAACATACTCGCAATAGAATCTATAGTTACAATCATAATTTCCTTAGAATCATGTGCAGATATAATGGTTCAACTCTTAAAATTATATAACTTAGTTAATGACTCAACTAGGATAGATTCTGGAAAAGTGCTAGGCACTACAAATTGAGATAATAGACTTAACTAGAGACAAAAAGAACCAAACCTATTATGGACCAAATTCTTATCCAACTCTCTTATTTGCTGCAAACTACCCTCAATAATCTCTGTATCAAAGATTACCTAGAATGAATCAATCATAGAATCAGACTCACCAAAACCTTCAACAAGGGGTGTGGGAAATTATTTCCTTCTCGAGGTCATATTTATTTGCAGTACTATATTATAAAAATCTAAAAATTATTTGCATAGGGATTTATGGACTTACCATATTGTTAGTTAGCATGAAACATATATCTATTTTCAATTTGATGAGTAGGGAAATGCTCAAACGTTCAAAGTGAAATGACAAGGGAATAACTAAAACACATCCTCCACAAATATTGTACATGAGCCGCCAAATCCTGCACACATGCAAAATATTTTGATAATTAATCATGTACTAGCTTATAATTTGTAGGGATAAATGTGACACAACATGCAATAAATGTTAAACCAAAGCAATATTCTCCTCATTGGGTATGTGTTATATTCTTTGCACAATTGTGGGTCCCCCTATAAGGGGTTTTAGGGGGAAATCCCCTGGATTGTTTTGGGGGGTTTATTCGCCAAATTATTGGGTGGTGTTTCTCCTTTGGTGGGGACATTTTTTCACATTTTGTTGTTTAGTGGCATGTGGTATTTCGTCCCATGGTTTTTGAATTCCAGTTAAAGAATTAAGGTTGTAATATAATCTAAATCAATGGATTAGGGGTTTTTGTATGCCATGGGATCCTATATATTCTATTGTAAATAATGAAGATTAATTATGAATAGAATTAGAGGTGCGTATCTAAAACATGTTGTTGGTTTTCTTGGTTGGGTTTCTAGGGTAAATCTCTATGTATATGTGTGATTGCAATTATTTTCTTTTGTGTGTTAATAATGTGTGTGTGCATTGCATTAATGAAAAAGGTTTAAAAATCACAGTTGGCATGAGATAAATTATGGATTTCAAAGGGACTCCTTTGTGGCTAAGGTTTTGACTCAGGTTTGTGATAATCCTTTTTACAGTGGGAGTGTTTTGGTATCAATTCTTGTGGTGAGAATAAATGGAGAGAAGTACAAAAATAGAGATCAAAAAATTTAATGGGAAACATTTTGAGCCATGGAAGCTCAAGCTGGAATATATTTTGGTAGTAAAAGATCAATGGGTCATTGTAGATATAGGTACTACACCTACGAGAATGTCAATCGAAGACTAGAAAAAGTTGGATTGGAAGCAAAAGAGCACAATCTGGTTGAGTCTCATAGATTTAGTATTATTGAATGTGTTAGGCGAAGCTACAACCAATAAATTATGGAATAATTTAGGCGATTTGTATCAGTCTAAGTCCCTGGTAAACAAACTTTTCCTATGGAAGAAGATGTACAACATAAGGATGAAAGAATGAGACTAAGTAATGGATCATCTCAACACCTTTAATATTGTGGTAAGTCAGTCATTGTCTATTGATAGTAGTATTTATGATGAAGATAAATGTATGGGTTTATTTTTCTATTTACCAGACTCATGGGATAGTCTGGTTGCGACCATAGCAAGTATTGCAACTACTTTAAGTTTTGAGGATGTGATCTCATCCTTGTTGTCTTAGGAGATGAGGTGGAAAAACATGGAAATCTAGAGCACATATTCCTTATTTGTAAGAGGATGCTCCCAGGAAAGAAATAAAAATAAGTCCTCAAGTGAAAGATTGAAATCCAGAGAAAAATCTAAATCTCTAGGAAAATTTGTAAAGGTATGTTGGAGATATGAAAAACAAGGGAATTATAAGAAACATTATAGATACAAAAGTGTTGAGAGAGGGAAGGGATCTAATGATGCCTCTTTTACAGAACCAAAAACCTTTGCTAGTGAAGGAGGGGATGTGTACTTGGATTCTTCAAGCATACATGAATATCATGAGGCATGGTTGGTCAACTCAAGTGCATCCTTTCATATGAATATTCATAGGGATTGGTTTTGCGAGTATGCAAGGTATGTTGGGGGTGATGTTTTTCTAGGAGATGAATTGATAACCAAAATTGTAGTACAAGAAAAAGAAATTTGAAACTCCTGGATTGTAGGATTAGGATGCTCCTTGGTGTTCTGTATATGCTAGGATTGGATAGGAATTTGATTTATGTAAGAAATATGGATGATCCAGGTGTAAAAATAATGTTTGTAAAGGAAACCTATAAAATGGTTCGAGGAGAAATGGTGTTGTCGAGGGGAGTTAGGATTATAAATATGTATAAGATGTTTGGAAGCACTAATAGTGATCGGTGAAACAATTCCTTTGTTCCTAAGATTGGATATGAAGAAGGAAAATCTCCTGCAATATCTAGATAAAATACTAGGTCATGGCATCAAAGATTGGGGAATATCATAGAAAAGGGGCTCTGAGTACTACATGGTAGAGGTATGGTTGAAAGTATTCTAAATTTCTCTCTTGATCTTGATTTTTGTGTGGATTGTATGGGAAGCAGAATTGGATAAGATTAACCTCTAGTGCTATGAGGATGGGGGGATTTTATAGTTGGTGCAAAATAATGTGTTTAGACCTGTGACGATTCCATCAGTAGGAAAATCTGTGTACTATGTCTCATTTATAGATGACTTCTCAAGAAATACATGGATTTATTTCCTTAGGAAGAAATATAAAGTATTTAAAAAAATTAAAGAGCTTAAGACCCTTGTGGAAAATCAGACAGAGAAGAAAATTAAGGTGCTAAAAATGGATAATGGTGGAGAATTATGTGGGCATGAAAATGAGGAATTATTTAAGAAATGTGGTATAGAAAGGTAGAAGAATAATATATGTGTGCATTAGAAGAATGGAGTTATAGAAATGATGAACAAGATGTTAATGGAAAGAGAACAAAGCTTGCTCAATGATGTCGGGTTGGGACACGAATTCTAGGCAGAGGTAGTGGAAATTGTGTGTTACTCAGTAAATTGATCACCCTCATCAACATTGGATGAAATGACTTTGTACAAGGTGTGGAATGGTAATAAACCCTCTCTAAAACATCTCAAGTTTTTTCTTTTGTGATGTTTATGTACACATTCCAAAGGAAAATAGGTTTAAGATGGATAAAAATGATGAAAAAGGTGTATTTCTTAGCTATAAATATGGTTTGAAAGGTTATAATATTTGAACCCATAAACCAAGAAGGCGGTGTATAACTAAGATGTGGTTTTTAGAGAAATAAAAGATGTTGTTAAACAAGAAGTTCTAACAATGGAGGAAAAACCAAAGAAAATAAAGTTTCAATTGAAGGATAATGAATCAAACTCTACAAAAGAATAGGATTCAAAAGAAGAAAAGACTCGTACTCCAGTATTGAGGAGATCGGTCCAGGAAAGAAGGAAATCGAAAAGGTATACTCCACCTAATTTCTGTTTGAATTTTTCTTTGTTTGTTACTGATGATGATCCTAGAATTGTGTTGTACACACAAAAATTCCCATTCAATATTTCTACTTTAGGAAAATTGAATGGAACCCACCGCGCCCCCTCCCCTTTTCCTTACTAAATTTCTACCTAATATGATACCTAAGGCACATTGGCTTCTAAGGATTGGATATCATGAGCAATGGAGGTTTTCTTGATATTGTTATTGGTCATTAAACTTACCTAATGTCCCTTAAACCCTCATGTCTAACATGTCACAATGGATTAATCCTAACCCACTAAGCTAGTGAAAATATTCAACAAACCATAGAAATCTTACTTGTGTGTATTAATTACATGTGATCGAATATCCTATTAGCGCTATTTTAGAAGAAACATCATGAAAAATTCTCAGCAAGTATAAAAACCATCAATGACTATTTTCTCATGACCCGTGAAGCACAAGCTTGTGGGAAATCATTGGTGGGGAATTCGTAATGAGAGTCATGCTTACCAAGTGTATAACTAACCCCCGAGCCAAGAAACACACACTTGTGTGGAATAATGCTTTGTTTTGATTCATGCAAACTTTCCTAAAGGGATTATCAACCTCCACGCATGTCGCATTCCCGCATATCCCATAGCTTCCCTTTGTTGAAGTATGATAAACCAAAAAGGTATATGCATACTGCATTTGATCAAAGATACAAAGTAGACCTTGTGAATTATCTTATGTCACTGTGATTCCATTCACCTGTGATTAACCCGAACCACTAGCCACATAATGTGAAGGTGATCTCCTCGCAAACCACCATTATGAAAAGGTCTCTCAATAATGTGTTGTTTCCCATCTATGAAATAATTACTAAAACTAATTGGATTAATTATTCAACTACTGACAGGTCGGATACAGGGACGAGACTTGATAATTCACATAAACGGTATTAGCGGCTAAGGGTATATGAATGCCAATTATTTATGTGTCATATATCTTAGGGTAGATGATTAATATTTGTGAATTAAATTTGTGCATCTGGTAAATTTGAATAAATTACGCATTTGTAAATATTATAGGTTGTGTGAATGAGAAAATTTATAGAGTCAAAGAGTGCATAACCAAAACTCCATAGTTAGTGTTGGAACCTTGAAAACCAAAACTCCACGGTTAGTTAGTTCATAAATGATGACATTATCTGATACCAACCACAACATATGAATTTATGGCTACAACACATGCAGATAAATATACATTATGTTATGTAGTGGGGAATTCCCAAAACATTCTTTGGGGAATTCCCAAAGAATGACACAGTTTTATATAAGATATCTAGAACTGCAATTCAGGGGCACAATGACCTTTTGTAGATTGGGTTTAAAGGACAACTTCCAAGAAAAAAAAATTGGTACTCCAAGGAGAAGGTAGAGGAAAAAATTCCCCACCTCATTTAGTAAATATTTTGGGGACCAAAATCCTCCCTAAATTGGGAGGTATGATCCATATTGGATCATTATATTATTTTCCATCTACCTATATTCTCTTAGAGTGGAAAATATTGGGGGAATTAGCTTGGAATATCATTTTAATGGTAGGTCCCACTTTGGAAAATTGGGGTTTGAAACCTTTTAGATCCATTTTGAGGCATCAAATCAAATTTTTTGGGGTCAAAACATTCCTAGTGGTATGTAGGATCTCGTGACTCTATTCTACACATCAATACCTTTCCAATGGTGAAACAATTACGATAGTCCAATCTTGTATGCAAAAGTTATGCCTCTTGCAATTTGACCTACTGTGTTAACCACCATGGTACGAGAGGATGCCATGTCAACCCCCACTACTCATGGATATGAGGATAAACACATATGGAATTTCAAGAATATTCTATAAGGTCCAAAATATTATCATGATTGATGGTTGAGGAATTCAAAACCCTACCCCTAGATGGATATCATGCTATGTTATATAATGGGCCACTAGGAGGAGAGGGGGTTCCATTATTTTTCATTGTATTTTGTTCCATAAATGAGCATAAAAATTAAGAGTGGTATTTTTGTTGAGATTTGGGTACCTTGGAAAGTGTTTGTGAGTCTCTAAAAACAAAGGGGGAGACTATGTACATTGTAATTTACCTTTATGTTCTAATTTCCCTTTGACTTAGGAGATTTAAGTCAAAAGTGAAATTTTGTCACTTGAGGCAAAAGTGACATTTTATTCACTAAGTGGGTGATTGAGGGGACATTAAGTGAACTCGAGGAACTTAACCCAAAGTGGGTTTTTATTTGAGGTTATTTTGGAGAGATCTCAACCATGGATTAGAGATGTCTTGGAGTGATCCTAGCCATTCATCTTTTAGGTTTCCTTATGATGGTTCAAGAGGGGTGCATAGGGCCAGAGGATCATTCCTTCATTTTTTCACCAAGAGAGTTGGGATAGGAGCAAAGGGATGAGGATGGAGGCTATGTAGGAGGGAATCTTGGGCACCTCCTTTCCTGGAGGGCTCCTGGAGGATTAGACCCTTATTTATTTGTGATGTATGTTCTATCTTTGAGGAGGGAACACTTGAGGAGGATGGTGCACACTTAGCAAGCATTAGAAATACTTGGACGATTGTAGATCTGTTAGTTTCGATGGAGAGGTGGCACAAAAATTATTTTTTTGTGTGCATGGGATTCTTCATTTGATGTCAGAGGGTCAAGGGCACATTGTTTCAATGATATTGAAAACAAAGGAAGAGGGTGCACTTAGCTTGGGCATATATCTCTACTTGCAACTCCAAAGTATCTCGAGAGGAGTTTATATTGTATTAGGTTCCATTGTATGTGTCATACTTTTTGTATCTCATGCTTTTGAAATCACTTATATACACTTCCATTCTAAATTGGTTTTCCCCCGGGTTTTTTTTAATCCAGGGTCATGTTGACCAAAAATTCTTGTGTCCAATTTTCATGTATGCTTAGTGTTTAGATAAGCATTTAATATTTGCAAAGATCTAGAGGAGTGCTATTTTTTTTATTTATATTTCATGTGCTAACCAGCGGTTCTAAAACACTTGCAAGGACACCTCAAAAGAGCACTTAACCATCAGTTTGAAGGAAGAAAAGTACAAATATGTTTTCTTTACTAAAACAACGACAAGGCTAGATTTGGTTGACATAAATTAGAGCCCAACAAGAGGTCAAAGACAAACCTATTGGGAAGCCCTTCATAGGTCCTAAACAATCTACAATTTTGGTGAACATAAAATAAGAGGATACATTCTTTAGCATCCATATAGGCCACGGTTTCAAAGGAAACTCCATAGAGAGTGCCTCTTTCTTTGTACTTACATTTCAAGAAAAGAGAGAGCATAACGATCTCACCTTCTATATGGTTTTTTTCCTGTATTAGGTTTCCCAAGTTATATCTTGTGTTTATTTTTGGATGGTGTGTGTTTATTTATTTATTTTCTCTATTTTTCACATTGAACTATTTCCTACATTTGAGAAAAAAACCAGTAATCAAAGAGTCTAAGATCTAAAGGAAATTAACCTTCATAGTAAACATTTCAATATTTTATTAGAATTGTTGTGACAAACTATCTAGTGGAATATACACAACAGTTTACATATCACTAATGAATATCCCTTTGGATTTTTTGGCTATCATCCCCCCCATGAACATTTGTATATAGGGCAGTGAGTCAACAATTTTAGTAATGGCCTCTCCCATGGCTACCAATCTTCTAATTTGACGAGTGAGACTAGTTGTGATTACTATGGGATAGTTGAGCCAAAATTTTCCTTTGTACTATTTGTTGTTGAAGAACTTGGTTTATTTCATGTCCCCACTGTTGAACCCTACAACTTGCGGTGTGCCAATGTATGACCCAATTTTTTCCTTTTCTAACATGAGGGATTCATCCCTCCATTTTCCACTGACCACAACACACTTCTTGAAATTTAGACAATGTTTTTCCAAGTCTATCTCCTCCATCTTTGCTTGGTGGATTCTGTCTATTTTATCTTCTAGTTTTGTTGCAGGTTACTTTTAAAACATTTTCTTGGTTCTAGGTTTAACCATTTTTATTTTTGATTATTCTTTCTATGGGATTGCTCCTCTCATTTTTGGTGCAATTGCTTCTTCTTGGACTACAGGATTTTTAATACTCTTTGTGTATTCTTGTTCAATTTTTTCACTATGTATATATCTCAATTGAATAGGGGTTTATATGGCTTTGATGCAATGGGACTTAGTAAAATTCTATTTTCTATATTCTATAAAGGTTTTGTACACTACATTGGTTGTATTTATAAGAAAATTAGGTTGGTTAGTGTGCTAGTCATTCATGTGCTTGTCAAATTGTCAACATCATTCATTAATGTTTTGAATGAAGTGTTGTTCCTACAATCAATGTTGTCTTTCCACGTAGACAACCATCTTGGGGTCAATTCTTCTATCTTGGTTGAATAAATTGTGGTCAAACGGGTTTGTTGTTCGACCTATTTTTGTTGTTGGTGGTGATTTGAATTTGTGCATATTAATAGAACATTTGTTCTTATTGTCCCATACTTCCCATGTAACTATAGGTCGATTGGATTATATATATTCCTTGGATGATCTCTTTCCTTCTCTTTTGTTTTGTCTTCTTCATTTATACAATGTCAGTGTTTTCATCATCCTCTCGCTTCATTTCCACATCCTTTTTCTCTTTTTTGTTTTGTCTTAGTTAACTATCATTATCCTTGAATGTTTCTTATTCTTGTTGGTTTGAAGTGGTTAGGGATTCTCATTTAGATTCTCATGTTTCGATGGTTATTTACATGACTCTTCCCTAGATGACTATTTTATCATGTTTTCTAAGAACCTAACCAATACCTAACTAGTTTTCAAATAGATGTTTGACAAATGGTGCCCTTAAGGGTTTTCATCATTGTGATTTCTCTCTCTCTCTTTTAATGGATGGTACCTCTTTAGTAGGGAACTATTGACTACTTTGTTGAGTAACTTCCCTTGGAGTTTTCAAGGTTGCACTACTTCAGTCATCTTATTGTCTTCAAATACATATGGCCCTAATGAAGTTGTTTCTAGTTTTTTTGACTTACCTTTTACTTTTTTCTTGTACAAAAGTGAAACCTTTCTTGTCTTCTACTATTTTTATGATGCATCTGGTTCCTATGCGTTTTCCTCTTTTGGGGAAAGGTCCCATAATGTTGATAGCCTAAATTTCAAATGGGAGGTGTAGATTTACTAATTGTACGGGAATCTCATGCTTCCATAGTGGTCCAACCATCAAGAAATCAATCCATGTGATTGAGGTCGATGATCGAATTTCTGAGGATAATATCTATGACCGGATCCCTGGGGATGATATTGTTGCGGATACACCACATTTGGATTTCATATCGAATCTTCCCCCTTTCTTAAAGAAATAGGAGGGTTTTTCAAGTATTCAACATGATCTGAAACAAATCATGGAACAATTTAAATTACCCTCTACAGAGCAGACTCAACCTTTTCCTAGTATAGAACCAGTGCATTGCAAAAATTGTCTCTATTGGATCGAAAGGTATTATCAGAATGTCATTTATCTACAGGCACAATTGAGTCAAGCAGTCACTCGAAATTTAGTGCTTGAGAGGGAGAACGATGAGCTCAGATCTTGTGTTCAGTCAAATGCATAGAGAGCCAACAAGTGCATTAAGCAATCTGGGAATGTGGTGATTAAAAATTCAACCAATTTCAATACCATTATAAATTCAGACCTGTCTGATGCCTCTCTTTCAAATTTCTGAATTGGTAAATAGTTTGTCTGTATTTTACAATTTGATTATGTTTGATAAATAATAGTTAGATTCATTTTGATTTTATTTTTATTATTTTAGACTAACTACAGAAACGAAAGATTATGTAGCTTGTCTTTCGAAATTATTTGTTTTGATTGTTATCTAATTTCAATTTCGTTTTTATTCTTTCAGGTGAGCTACAAATTATTGTCTTATGATTAAGGAAAAGATTCATGGGTTGAGCGTTTAGTGGACTAGTAATTTTCTATCTTGAAAAACAATGTTTATTAATATAAATATTTTTTATTAAAAGACTCCAACAAGATTATTCTTTTGTTACTTTATTTTAGTAAACTTATTTTAAGAGATCTGTCTCTATCTTGCATGATAGGAGGTAATAGATCATAAACATCTTTAAATAGCTATGTTGCCTGGTTAGAAAAGAAATTTTTCCCTAAACCATATGATGAACATATTTTGTTGAAACTATATGAGAAAGCAGTTTAATCTTTGGCTTTCATCCTATGTAGACTATGTTGTGTTTTCTTCATTGTCTTCTCATATAATTTCTTGATGTGAAATGTTATCTGTGTCGAATTAGCTTTAGTCTGTTCTTCACATAATATTTTATATCATGTTTTTCTTTATGTTGTTCATTATATTTTGGTTTAGTTTATATATGTGATTGATCATCTATTTAAGTATTTTGAGTTTACATCTGATGCTAGATGGTTGGTAACACCATTACTGAGAATTGGAATTTCTTTCATTCTTAGTTATTGGACATTTCAAGGTCACATGATTTATAATTATTTGTCTTTTTGTCATCATAAATTTGCTTCATAATATGAAACATTTCCTTGAATTTGTTCAAGAAGTTTTATGCTTGCTTCTGTCATAGGTTTTCACTTAACATAGGAAAAGAGGAGCTCATACAAATGTAGAGAGATGAATTTAGTTTATTACTGCTGATCAGCTAGAGGTTAGTTAATGTATTATTTATTTAATTTTTTATATGTGAATGAATAACGATTGCATTATTTAGACATTAATTTGCTTTTTCTATTTTTGTTATATCATCTACAATCAAATTCATTCATTGTTTACTAGTTTGATTTTCGGAATATTAGAATAATTTTGTTTATATTTAATTTTTTTTAGATACATTATCTTAAACAATTACTTTCACAAGGCTTTGCTCAAACCTTGTAAACTGTATATAACCATTGTACATGAACATGGTTAGTTAAGAATTCGCAATTAAAGTGATTGATTGATAGAGTTGTATCTTTAGTTAATCCACATCTTTTAGGATCTTAGTTGGCTAACGGAGCCATAAAACCCATCAGGGGAGATTATCCCAAATGGATTGGTTTATATAGACAACCCTGGTCCAGATCTCCCCTTCCCGTTGACAGTGTGTCATAAACGCCCGTCAACACAGCCTAGAGAGGGATTGAAGCCTCTTGCTCAATATTTGTCTCTCAGGCACACATATTTAAACAACTTCTCCCATAGTTACAATGAAACTAATTCATTAATTGTACATTCTAACTTAGGTTTCCTTATCTCAACCAAAAGCTGAATAATAGGATCGATATCCACATCCTGTGGGGATTTGTTGTCACCATTTCAACAATCTCCACCTTGAAAACAATTTTGTTGTTTCATTTCCCTTGTCCATTCATCACCTTCTTGCAAGACACAGATAGGTGATACTAGTGGTTCCAAAATTGAAGCACCCATTTCACTACTCCACCTGGATTTTTCATGTGACCACTGACAACACCAACTACATGTGGAATATCTAATCCTCTCATCGCATTCATCATTTTGTCTACTAGCGCACTATACACGAGACATATAACCCTTTTCTTCTTCATCACTCGGACATAAACCTGAAGAAAGCTTATAATGGAAAGACAAAAAAGATTTTACCAGTTTCACATCATTCATACCGAATTTCATGAGTATCATACCATGTACTCTAGTTGTGATAACCAAAAAACTTACCATCAGTCCCATCTCCGTGTATTTCCATGCCCAAGATTGTTTTGCTGCTCCCAGATCCTTCATATCAAACGTCCAAGCAAATTGAGCCAACATGCTAATCTTAACCATGCTTGTTCTTTCTACAAGCATATTGTCAACAATCAAAACACCAAGATAGTGAGTACCATAAACACAATGGTTATTCTCACTTCTTGTAATATTTGGCTCACCATGAAGGAATCAAACATCCTGTACAAAATTTGCCTGCTCGAGTTTCAAGCCATACAATGATTACTTGAGCTTGCAAAACAACTCATATGTTGTGATCCTGAGCACTTTCATTGCTCCACCTCGAACAATACATTCAAAAACCTAAACCATATCTGGCCAAGACTTCCAAATGAGATTTTACCACTCACCTCCAGGCACTTGCAATGGAGTCACAGTACTCCACCTTGACATGAAAATTCCCTTGATCAAATCTAGCCAAGCCGACCAAGCCAGCCAAACCAAGTAAGCATTTTTCGCTTACCTTCAGGCCCATTTACAATGGGGTTTCACCTAGCCTTTGAATAGGATTTATTACATGCAATATCATGAACACCATACTATGGAAAACCAAAAAACATAGACCCAAAACCCACCACTCTTAACCTAAGACAAAGTTTAACTCATGAATCATTAAACATTTAATTAATTACAACTCCAAAATAAATAAATAAATAATTGGCAGTGACTTTACCGTCACTCCATTGCCATTTACCATCGGGACACCTCGATTAGCGAATAAATGCACCCAACCGATAAGGGTGCACCAGCAAGACTTGAATCAATCTTGCAGCACTGACACATTTAGTGTCCAATCTTAATTTTTTTTTTCAGTGACATCATGGTTACTCTTGGCATAACCTGTTTCTTACAGCATTGAACAACTATCTACAGATCTCCCCAAAGGATATAATGCATCCTCCAACCACACAATCACTTATGTAGCTATGGATGTGTTGGCCTCATAGAATCCACCATTTGAATACTTTTTTCAAACAGAAACTATCTTTTCGTCAATGCTCAGCTTCTTAACTGGACAGATTCATAAGACATGTATCCGTACTTTGCTTCGAGACCAACTTTTCTCTCAATAATGCATCGTTCGGCCTCGACACTGATACAAGGTGTCCAATTTCACTCTATTGTGCTTGCTGTAATGACAGACCTCGACTTATCGTAGGTTAAATTTTGATGCGAGATCCCACTGTCCAATGACTCCACATCATTGTGATCCTCCTGGTGGATCCTCTACTACTCGCTTTGGCAGTGACTCAGCTTCACGTGGTTAAAAAATGCAGTTCCAATTGTGGGCACGCACAGGTTTACAAACCTTCTCCTCAAACATGGCGGCTCCTCCATGCAGCTCATCTACGGTGATGCAACAACTCTACTCCAAAACCAGCATGGCGAAGGCACTTCTTGCACAATTTTATTGCATCTACTGCCATTGACCTCATCACCATCCGAACAATTGTTGGTAGCATTGGCAAACCATGTGACCAGGCACTACTCTCTGGCCACATCAAGCTCGTCTTCCTCATCTTCCTGCTCGAATTCATCTGATAGGAACACAGCGGGCGTTTTTTACCATGCGACCACAAAGGAACCCCAACTCTGCCACAATAAGCAGGCACTTCTCATGATTCTCCTTTGCCAACACTTAATCTCCCTCATGATATCCCTACAATATGCGCATTACCACTTGTTGTCCCTTGTAAAAATTCCAGTGAACTCAAGCACATCAACGACGAGATATTCCAGAACGATAGCGAGGTAAACCGAAGCTCCTATGCCAACCCGCTCGGCATACTTTTTGGCCTGGCAATGCATCCATATTCAAAACTATGATAATCTTGTAATTTTGTACCGAATTGCAGATGTATTCAGTCAATTGAATGACACAACCTTTCTCAACCCGTCCTGATTTCACGTACTCATTGATTTGCGTTGTGAGCATTGCCTACTGCATAAAGGATCCATCAAATAGCACCATTCGCATGCTCTGCACTGAGTTGATCCGCTTAATGTCCAAAACTTGCACCATGGATTTAATATTCACACACCATAGTAGCGCACAACGGTAATCCCGATCAGAAACCACACATAATTATGAGCGTAACTGCCTCCAAGACAATAAGACAACATGAACACACATAATTCTCCTCCATGGGCTGACGTCTCTTCACGCACGGACTGGTCAAATTCACACCTCCGCAGGTTTCGATCCTCGGGCGTTGTAGTGGTGGCTCAATCTCTGTAAACAAAACAAATACTTCACGCTTCCGTGAGCCCTAACAACCTGCAGTACCAGCTCCTCAGCTATCACTGCCATTGGCACTACCGTAGTCTTCTCCAACGACGTCTCCTGGGGAGTCACCGCGAGACAGGTATCCCTCCAACCCCATTTCTTTCTTCACCCAGAATTCTGTGGCAGTCGTTGTCGACTCTTCTTCTTCTTAGCCTTATTGGACAATGCTCCCAAAAGAGAAGTAGAGCATTTCGTATTTGTCGTTCACCATTTTTACACGCAGGGTCTCGAAAGGGGTTTGATGCTCGTAACAACTTCTCACATATGCGATCAACGCTTGGGTTCACAATCGGCTCTCTGTTGTAACCCCGCGCCGCAAACACGCCACAGGGCTTCCGAAGCACGTACTTCACTTGTCCGTAAAAGGGGTGGAGGTCGAACCAGTGAAGAGCCTAGGCCACTGTGCTCTCCAACTCCTGCGCCCTCACATTGCAAGCTCCTTATATATATATGGCGGCTTCCATGAATGCGGTATGCTCTTCTAGACGAATTCCAACATCATTGTAATCCTCCCTGGAGCCAATCGCAGAGACCTCACACCTCACACACCTTTACAATTCTAACGATGCTCTCTAATATGGCAGCGCAACAATTCTCCTCCAGGACGGCGACATATGTATCAAACGGAGGAACCTCCTTTAATTTCCTACTCTAATCAACAGGCAATAGTCTTCACGGGTATCTACAGTGAGCAATGTAGGCGATTCTCTAGCCTCTTAAGATCCTAAAGAATCAGATTGTTCTCATCGATTTTCATGGTATTCTCCATATTTTGCAATGTGAGGCGACCAACTTCTCGTTCCAGGTCGCAATGGCACCTTCGACTTCCCAGACCCTTACGTGATGGTCGTCGGTGTCTCGTTCTTGTACACCATTTCCTCATTTTCTTGGTGGCGACGACGACCCTCTCTCACAAGCTCTCTCTTTTCCTCAGTGGGCTCTTCTCCTTCATGGTCTGTCATTGGGATGGGCGTTCCTTCCTTCGGTCATCCATTTCTTCTCACAATAGATCTATGCAGATACATCACAACCAACAACAGATCCATCAAATATTTGATGAAACCCAATCACTCTCTCCACATATATCTAAACAATCTATTTGCAGATCCTGTTTGATCCATGCATTTCTCTCCTGAGCATAAGACCACTCCCGGCTCTCATCTCTCACTGGAACAGTCTTCCCGCCAAATAGGCTCAACTCGTTCACAGATTTCTCATCTCTGCAGCCTTCACCAGATCGTGTAACACATTCTTTTAACGGCCTCTCCCAGATCCGGCAGCAAGTTCCTTCAACTTTGCGCTCTGATACCACTTCTTGTGTCCATTAACTCACAGATATTTTAATTACCCTGCAACAAATCAAAGGAAGAATGGCACTACATAGAATCACATACCGGTGATATAATAGACACAAGGATTTACATGGTAAAACCATCAAGGTGAGGGAAACATCCATGGGACAATGGAAACATAATTTTATTGTTTAATAGGAGATTACAACCAACAGCTAGGAGAGGGCTTGAAGCTTCTTGCTCAATATTTGTTTATGAAACACACATATTTAAACAACTTCTCCCACAATTACAATGAAACTAATTTATTAATTGTACATTCCAACTTAAGTTTCCTTATCTCAACCAAACTCTGAATAATAGGATCTAGATCCACATCCTGTGGGGATTTGTTGTCACCATTTCAACAGTGGAAAAAAAATGCAATATAATATAATGATTAAGAGCATATGTTTCCTCTTAAAAAATCACAACTTCAAATCCAAAAACTAGTAAAAATATGATATATCAAAGATGATCTGAAAATTATATTATTATTATTATTATTTAACTAACAATATCTATCTCATATTGAATTCTAATACACTTATTAACACTATAACCATTTATAAATATAATTACTTACAAAGACAAATCATGTTATCTCATTAATTACGCTATCTACACCTATTGATAATGGGCACATTCAATATGTTTTTAGTACTTAATCAGTTTTGTATAGACAAGATTAAATATTGTTGGAATATTCTTTGTTGTCCCAATAAATCAATGGTTGTGATTTCAACTACTAACTTCCTCACTATTATAAAGACATCAGTTTACATGTTTATTTTTTAACTTTTACTTAATCATATTTAAAATTTACTATGATGGCTAGCTAATTACCACCTCTGAGTGATAACTTTTCATTTTCTAAAAAGCCCAAGTTTACCAGCCACGATTTTTACTCTAACTATTATTTACTGGCCTGGGTAAGATTTTCCTACCTAAAACTCTTACTGCGTAGATTATTTAATGCACAGGATTCTACGGTTATTTAATGCCCAAAATTCTACAATTATTTAATACCCAGAACTCAGTTATTCAACATTCACCAACCACAAGTAACTTATAACTATGCTAATATATATATAAATTCTACTCCAATCAACAATTTAATGAACACCAAAATCTATACAAACATTAAAATAAAATAAAATATGTCGACATGTGAGACGCTACGCTTCGCATGTCTAAAATGTCAAAGGAGTTAAAATATGTGGACATGTGAGACGCTACGCTTGGCATGTTTAAAATGTCAAAGGAGTTGTTAGGCGGACTTCGGAAAACTTCGGAAATATTGGTGCATTGTATTCCCCTTTCCGTGCAACCATTTTTAAGAAAAAAATTGTATGGGGTTTAAAAATATAACTTTTTGATATTTTTGGTTAGTGTATATAAATCTAAGTGAAATTGCAATTTTTATATTGTTTCAATAAATACAATTAAAATAGTAGGCAAATAGTAGGCTTGTATAAATTTATCATTTAAATTTATATATTTAATAAATTCTTACCAAATTTTAAGAGTAATACATAAAAAGTTTAAGTTTAGAGTTCATTGAATATAGCTTTAATGGACACATAAAAAGTTTGGAGTTCATTGAATATAGCTTTAATGGTTGGACAAAATGATTACTATCTTCACTACCCAAATTCAAATGTTATCTTTATCTTATCCTTGGAGTGACTACCCAAATTCAAATGTTATCTTTATCTTATCCTTGGAGTGAGATGTTTGTGCCCTTCATAAATAGCTAACACCTATCTGATCTGGTAAACCATGTGGTAAAAGAAAAAGAAAAAAAGGTTTAGACTATGTATCTTGTAAGTAAGTATTTTATTTTACATAACTCTCATATATATATATATAGATACGAAATTACTGCAATTACCAAAGGAGTACGGTTTTCTTAAGAATAAAATACTGCAAGTAGGCTCGGCTCGGCTCGCGATGAGAATGGTAGGCGGAGAACAGTTGTTGAAGCGTGAGCGGTCGGTAGAGATGGCGTTGAAGCATGACTGGTGGATGGATATGGGGAACTGTAATTCAACCTTAAATGTGTAATAATAGCTATTAGCTAACCCTAACCCACTTTCCCTAACCCTAACCCACTTTCTTTCTCTCTTCCCATATAAAAAACAACCTCTAATCCCAAACCTGCAACGAGCTTGCTATCTTTATCCCAAACCTGGAACGATGGCGGTCACATGCAGCAACAGTAGCTTGATTGCTGTAGTTTTGTTATTGATATGCTCTGGCTGTTGGATTCAGCGCTGTGAGTCGGAACTGACGGTGTACGAAGAATTGGAGAAACATGGATTCCCCGTCGGACTTCTGCCTACCAGTGTGAAGAAATACAAACTGCATGACGATGGTAAGTTCAAAGTGGACCTGTACTCATCCTGCAGTTTCACCGCGGACACCAGCAAGGACTCTTTTCATATCTACTACAAGAAGAAAGTTAAGGGCAGAATCCACACTGATATCATCAAGGACCTCGAGGGCATCACCGTCAAGGTGAAGAACTACGATTTAAGCATCGAAAAAGTGGTCCGGGATTTCGACTTATTGAATTTCTACGGAGGATCATATACTGCTGCTTTTCCTGTTACTGACTTCAATAAAAGCCCGGAATGCGGCTGTGGCTTAGATTGCTCTGGAAACTCCACTGAGCTCGTTCAATCAGCCTAGGTTTTTCCAGGCGATATAGGTCAGTCAATAAAATTGTTATTTTTTCAGATCTAGCAGAACTCCTGGGGATGCAATGAACAGGCGCGCATTTTTTTCTTGTTTCTGTGTGTTTTTGAAATATGGCTACGCAGTGGATATTATCTATCGGCATGGATACAGGAAGGTTTAAAATAAGTACTTAACTACTGTAACATCTCAGATTATTGACACTCGCCATGGTTTGTCGTTTGATTTTGTGGTCGGACTGTTTTTTTGGTTTGTTAATTTGTGTGGGATCTGTTGGCTACGCGATTAACCTGTGGTTTGAGAAACCGCGATTCAGGGGTATTTAAGCCGCATCGCACCCGCCTGAGCCACACCAACCCTTAATATGGTTGGATTTTTTGTCCCCGCAGGTTTCCAACTGTCCTACACCTCGGGGACTAATCAAACTGTTTTGTTAATCATTCTGAATAGTAGTTATTTGCAGCATTGGAATTTATGGTTGTCATTTGTTTCTAAAACCTGAATACTACGATTTAGTAAACTATTTCCTCACACTCACCTTCCATTACAGTTAAAAACAATGGCTGTTATTAGCAGTTATGCTTAATCTTTGAACTTGGAGATTGGGAAATAATAAGAAGGATGATTCCCTGATTACAGCGACCTTGTAATTTTCAATGTTTTTTTTATTATTTTGATTATAATTTTGATTTCGATGTGTGGATATCAATACGCTAATATTAAAATTTTAAGGTCGCATATTTTGTGATTTTCAATGTTTTTTATTATTTGGATTATGATTTTGACTTGTGGATATGAACATGTTAGTATTAAAATTTTAAAATTTTAAGAGCGCATATTTTTCATATATATAATTCAATGAATTGAATAAATTAAAATTTTGTAAGTGTTATTTTTATTTTTAAATAGTTATATGTAAACATGTGCACCATAAAACTTTAAAAAATCTCATCACTTTGGGCGGAAGTGAATACATTCAAATTTTGTAACTGCTATTTTTATTTTTAAATAGTTCAGTCTAAACACGTGCTCTATAAAATTTGATAATAAACTTTAAAAAACTATCACTTTGGTCAATGTGTTTTAAAACAAAACCTTATTATAATAAATACAAAATATTTTACAAATAAAAATATAAACAATTATTATCATCGACCTTTTATGCATTTCACATCATTGTATTATGACATTGAAGAAATGTACAAATCCTCTTGAAGTTAAAAATTAATTAGAAAAAGAACCTGCAAAAAGGTTTTGTTAGGGTTAAATGAATATTACTATGTATATTATCATCGACCTTTTATGCATTTCACATCATTGTATTATGACATTGAAGAAATCTACAAATCCTCTTGAAGTTAAAAATTAATTAGAAAAAGAACCTGCAAAAAGGTTTTGTTAGGGTTTAATGAATATTACTATGTATTTTTTTTTTTTTTATTTCCATTATACGGATTTAAGGAAATTTAGAAAAATATTTAATAACAATATTTATAATATTTTAATAAACTTAGATGCACGTGCTTTCCACTTGGAAATCATTGCGACCCTCTCTGAAGCGCGTTCCAATGGGTACGCGAACTCCACCTCTCCCTCCCCGTATGTGCATTAAAGCTCTGCTTACCTCGAGGCAATGGGCATTTACTTTGCCACCCGCTCCAGCTTGGCCCCTGCAGAGACAAAGGAAGATGGTGCACATGCAAGGGATGTGGGCATTCAACGCCCTTTGTACATGCCTTTGTCATTTTGACCCCATCAGTGCAATCTCAGGTCTACGGCTCTGCTCCTGAGGTTCAAATCTTTGCTCCCCAACTCGCACCTCTTAGCCACTGTAGTTAGTGGTGATCCTATCATCTACGGGTGGTGGGGGCTCACCCTCCTCCGAATCTTGACAATGCCTCCTTGAAGGCATGTCACCCCTAGTCTAGGAAGAAGTGGTCGTGGAGGTCGCGCATCCACAACAAATCCCTCGCCCATCATGACTAATTACGATGGTTATGACCACACAGTTCCAAACTTTCTTCGAAAATTATTAGACGATTGGGAGGAAGAATTAACTACCTCTCTCTCAACCACTCGGCACACCTCCAAGCATCACAAAAGATACTGGGTCATGAATAACCTCCTTTCTCATTCCCTCCTCAACCTCCCGAGTGTTTTTGTTCTGAGCCCTTCCAACTCGCCTCGCTCGTCTCTCTCCCCCAGAGCTCCCTCTCCTCATCGAGAAGTCCCCCCCCAAAAAAAACTCTTCTCCACCAGAGAATAAAGGAAATCTCGTGGCGGAGGCTCACACTGGCAAGCCAAGCGCGGAAATGACTAGTTCCATCAAAAGTGTCGTTCCACCAATCAAAGAACCAAGCTCAGACAACACCATCTCTTCCAGTGACAGTGATTTCAATGGCTTCCCTTCCCCGTTGTGGAAGAGCTCCCTCTAGACGTCCCTCCAAGTGTTTCTGGAAATCTTTTTTAATTCCCAAGCTCTTGTTTATTTCGAGGTTTTACAATCTAGTTTAGTCTATGTTTTCATGACAACAAATACAACATCAAATATTTTAAATGCTTTTTGTGAGCCCGGTTTCCCTTCAAAGGGAGGGAATATTTGTCAAGCTTCATTAAGCCTAGTTTCCCAACGTGGGAAGGCCTCATTTTCCTAGTTGTTACTGTCAAACTTCTCGGATTGACCTCCCCACAACTCTTCACTGCTTTTTTTCCTGTATTTTTAATAGAATAGTTTTGGAATTTAAATAAAAATAAAAATTTCATAACATTATTTAAAAATTTAATTTAAAAAATGTTATTATCTGAATTTGAAATTATCTTCCTAATCAAAAGGATATCTATGATTCATAAGAAATCAACATAACTATGTGTGATAAGAAGGCCCATAAACCTAAAGATCTAATGGGTGTTTGAGGGTTAACAGAGAGTGGATCCAATGCCTCTGAGAGAGAAACACATCCCATCCCACGGTTGCAGAGATCTAAGTCTTGTTTGAAGCCATATCAGGTGAGACTGTGCAATGCACTTTGTGTGTTGTGTTTCCTTCTGATATCCAGAAGTGCCGATGGTCGAAGGGTTGTTGGTAATTCTATAGTTAGAACCCGGGTCAACCCATAAGTATCCAACAATGGTTTCGTTTCTGGTTGGAAATCAGAAGAATAGATTGGGAGGGATGTATCATGTAGTATAGTGTGAGGGCTTAAGAAAGAGGATGCTTTTAGGTTGGAACCCCACGAAAGCAAAGATTGAAAGATGGTTGACAGTTCAAGAACTAGATTTTTCCCACAAAGATAATAGGATCCCTAGGTTTAAGCCGAGACAATACTTGGAAAGATACATATTCAACGAAATACACAAGAGTTTCTTTAGTGAGTTTCCCACGCTATTGCAGTAGTGGATAGCATGGTTGAAAGATTCCCATCCGACAAATAGAGTTCAATCAATGGAGTGGACAGAGGAGAATATCGCACGATTGAAAAGGGTGAATAACAAATTTATGCATGCAATAGATTTCGGGCTAGACAACATTGTAGTGGGGTATATCACTGAGTTCGTAGTAGATACATTGAAGTCTTACAATGTAGCAAAGAAGGAGTTTCTTAAGGTTCCAAGAGGAAGGTACATTGGGTCATTGTACACTTCCATCAAGAGATTATTGCATGATAAAGGGGTATTAAATATGGAATCAAATAGCTAAACTACCCTGCGTGCATGGGGGAGTTAGGGGAAACACTAAGGAATATCTAAGATGGAGGGGGAAATGGATAGAGAAGAGCACAGTAAAGAGAAAGATCCATTATGATGGATCAAGAGGAGATCCAAGAAATTATGCATAAAGAAGGAATGATGCACAGTGGTAGACCCTACTAGTATAAGATGAATAGGAAGAAAAGAGCAGTAGCCGAGAGGGAAGGCTTGGAGAGTGATGAAGAATAGGTAGAGGATCTTTGTGCTATTGAACTCATTGAAGAAATACTGTGAGCCACATATGAAAGAAATACTAGAGGAGCAAGATCTAATGAGGAAGACGGTACCCGTGTCCAGATCTGAATCAGTGTAGAACCTACAACCCCATGTATGATTAACCATCAACAAAGAAAGAGTTGTTTAGAGAAAAAGTGACTAATGATTAGAAGAATATAAGAGATCAAAATAGAAGTAAGGGTACAAGTGGAAGCACCAACAATAATACATGTAGTGGTACAAGTGGAAGTACCAGTAGCAACACCAGTGGGAGTTGAAGCTCGAACAATAGTACACAGATAGTAGTACCGCATGGAGTGGGTACAACACATTCGAAAATGGCAGAAGTAGATCCAACGATAATATTACCATAGTTTCATGGGAATGGATAAGAAGGCCCAAAGAAGCACATATTCGTGTGTGAGTGAATATGGGAAGCAAAAAGAGTCACCGATGAGGCAACAAAAGTAGCGTAGTGATCAAAATCTGGATCAGGGGATCAAATTTTGCTCAAATTTCAAAGTGCTCGGAACGTGACGAAAATGATGCCATTGCGTCCGTCTTGTCTTCCTGATTCCAGCGGTATATTTACTTTCTCAAACGGAGTCCGTATGGAGAAGTTATCGCGATCTGTTCACCGAGCCAAACAGGCAAAATTTTAGATGTTGACTGTTCCTGTCCGTACAGGACACGTGGCAGGTCCGTACAGTCCATATAGAACACGTGGCAGGTCCGTACAGGACATGTGGCGGCTCTAGATGATGACACGTGTCAGGAAGATTTGGACTTTTTGGTGTACAGTTTGACCAATCCTGAAGTGACACGTGTCACCACTAGAAGGATGACACGTGGCACAGGGTGACGTCAGCATCATGCGTGTTGGATGACGTCAGCAGCACATGTGGTGATGATGTGGCAAGCAATGGTTGGTTGACTGCTGGCGAATGAGGAGACGACACGTGTCCTTTGATGGCGAATGGTGTGAGGACACGTGGCCCAATCCGTGGGTGCCACGTGTCACTCGTTTATTGGCTATTGGCTTTGCATACAAAAATTTGGTATGTCGCTGGATGGATTCGAACGGGTGACCTTCCCCTTTGGTAAGCTTTAACAAAGTCCGCCGTGCCAATAGGCCACCCATTGTACGTTGTAATGCATACCTGTTTAATTATATTTGAATTAAAACTTATGTAATATCCACGGGGGGTTGGGCCGAGGCTTAGCCCCGACCCGCGGTTACATTACGTTTTCATATGACCACCGGTTCGTGCACGCGCGCGGAAATTGTGTTTTGTAATAAGCCACGGTTTTATATGTTAAACCATATGTTATAACCTTGTGTTAATAAATATGTGCGCGGATTTATATACACCAAAGATTTGTATTAACCATATATTAAATATGGTGCGCGTGGTAACTGTTGGCGCGTGGGGTTTATAACCCATAGCCCACGGTTTATATGGTTGCGCCATGTGCCCGAGACCTGGAGCGGGAGTTACACGATTTTAAAATCGTTAACCACTTTTTACCCAAGAGCGTGGTCATATGACCCACGTGCCCGAGAGCTAGGCGGTTGGGGGCTGGAGGTGCCCTAACCGTCCTACAGTTTGGACCATTTTTCGGAACCGCTCGGAGCTAGGTTTTAACACGCGTTTTGGAGCGTGTTCTTGGTTCATGCACACAGAGGTGCATTTTGTAGAGCCAATTCCAGCAAAGCTTGAAGGAGGAAAATGGAGGAGGCCTAACTTCTTCATCGTTTGGCCGATTGAGGTGTCGTAAAAGCCCAGCTAGGGGTTTTTGGACGTGTTGGATCCATTGGTGTTGTTTTCAAGGCCATTTGAAGACTTCTTCTGCAAGTTTTTCACCATTGAAGTTTCAGCAAGATCCAGGGAGCTTGAAGCCCTCATTGATCGAGGACATGGTTTGGTGAGCCTATGTTTGTTTTCTGAGATTGAATAATCATTTTTGGCTAATTTATATGCTCTGAACACATTGAGACAGGTTTCAGAGGCTGTTGAGGACTTTTACAGGTGTTTTTTCCAAAGAGAAGCTCAGTGAAGCTTATGGCCACATGTAGAAGAGGTCATGCCCGGATGAGCCATGATCCGTTTTCAGAGTTCTATTAGTCATTTTTGGGGTTTTTATGTGTTCTGATCTCAATGGTACAGTCTATTTTTCCATTGGAGTTGAGAAGCATCTTGTAAAAGAAGTTTTGACTAATTAATCCCAGAGAGACAAGTCCATTATGGAGGCTCAAGGAGATGTAGCCCGGAGGGGGGTGAACTCCTTTATCATGTTGTGATTGTTCTGAGTTTGATGGTTTATTTGTTGCATGTTGTGTTGCTGTGTATTTATTGCAAGTACATATATAACCATTTAAAAGAACATTTGCTCACACATAAGCATTTAAAGGAAGAAGCAAGAACTTAACACATAAGTTTATATTGCATATTTATACACATGAAGCAAGGTCCTGTAAAGTTTATTTTTAATGAAGTAGCGGGTGCTTGCATAGCATAACAAGTCAGCCTTCTATTTTCAGATCAGGTGGTATCAGAGTGCAAGTTTGTTTTGCTCATGTGTTTGCCATTGATAACTTGAGATTTAGCTATTGGTTTTTGTGCAAGTTTTGTGTTGAAGTTTGATAACTTGCAAGGATGGCAGAAGCTTCAAGTATTGATATTTCTCATACATTTTCATTATCTAAAGAAGAAATTATAACTTTGAGAGATTTGATGAAAGAGATGTATGAAGACAGGAATAATAACATTGCCCTTGAAGAGCAGTTGATGGCAATGAAGCAGGAGAAAGACCAGCTTTTGCAAAGGTTGCATGAGATGGAGAATCAACTCCATGAGGCAAAGGAAACCCTTACCAAGTACATGCATGAACATAAGGTATGCAGTGTTAGTTTATC
>JASDQU010437691.1:0-56102 GCA_032191745.1 Picea mariana | reverse complement strand
GGGAAGGAGAGTTGAAGAGTCATGAACATGCATTGGTTTTTATGTATGAGTAATAAGTGAACCCGGTGATTGTTCATCATGAGTGATTCATGATTGTTACATGATTATGTATCATGTTTATCGACTTGTCAGTTTGGGAAGGTTGATGTTTCAATGAGTCTCGACTGGTGTTGATGATTTTCTGACGACTATGTTGTGTCGATCGTGTTGTTCGACTTGTGATTAGTCGATGGTGTTTATTGACTTGAAAGTTGATTTTGAAAATGCCATGTACTTTGATAAAGTACGAGATGCGACAGTTTGTTTGAAGAACAAAAGTTTTTGTTGACATCATTTTTCAGTCTTGTATAATTGGTTTTCAAGATTGATGTTTTTCTTGGCTTGTGACAAGATGTCGCAGGAAGTTTTTGCAGCCATTGGAGAGATGATTTTTGTTGACGCCAAAGAGTTCGAAAGAGGAACTTGATTCTCAGTGGGAAGGTTGGCAGTCTTCCAAGCACAGAGAGAGCAGTGGGTCAGCAGCAGCCAGAGAGTAGTGGTTGAAGGACATAGCCAGTTGCAGTGCACGACATGTCAGAGTATTCAGGTGATTGTCGAAAAGATTTTGATATGACTTGAAAGCAGACAGATAAGCTTTTGTGGGTCCAAAAGCCTTTCAGTGGGAAGGTGTGATCAAAATCTGGAATAGGGGATCAAATTTTGCTCAAATTTCAAAGTGCTCAAAATGCAACGAAAACGATGCCATTGCGTCCGTCTCGTCTTCCTGATTCCGACGGTATATTTACTTTCTCAAACGGAGTCCGTATGGAGAAGTTATCACGATCTGTTCGCCGAGCCAAACAGGCAAAATTTTAGATGCTGACTGTTCCTGTCCGTACAGTCTATACAGGACATGTGGCAGGTCCGTACAAGACACGTGGCAGGTCCGTACAGGACACGTGGTGGCTCCAGATGATGACACATGTCAGGCAGATTTAGACTTTTTGGTGTACGGTTTGACCAATCCTGAAGTAACACGTGTCACCACTGGAAGGATGACACGTGGCACAGGGTGACGTCATCATCCTGCGTGTCGGATGACGTCAGCAGCACATGTGGCAATGACATGGCAAGCAATGGTTGGTTGATTGCTGGCGAATGAGCAGACGACACGTGTCCTTTGATGGCGAATGGTGTGAGGACACGTGGCCCAATCCGTGGGTGCCACATGTCACTCGTTTATTGGCTATTGGGTTTGCATACAAAAATTTGGTATGTCACTGGATGGATTCGAATGGGTGACCTCCCCCTTTGGTAAGCTTTAACAAAGTCTGCCGTGCCAATAGGCCACCGATTGTACATTGTAATGCATACCTGTTTAATTATATTTGAATTAAAACTTATGTAATATCCACGGGGGGTCGGGCCGGGGCTTAGCCCCGACCCGCGGTTACATTACGTTTTCATATGACCACCGGTTCGTGCACGCGCGCGGAAATTGTGTTTTGTAATAAGCCACAGTTTTATATGTTAAACCATATGTTATAACCTTGTGTTAATAAATATGTGCGCGGATTTATATACACCAAAGATTTGTATTAACCATATATTAAATATGGTGCGCGTGGTAACGGTTGGCGTGCGGGGTTTATAACCCATAGCCCACGGTTTATATGGTTGCGCCATGTGCCCGAGACCTAGAGCGGGAGTTACACGGTTTTAAAACCGTTAACCACTTTTTACCCAAGAGCGTGGTCATATGACCCACGTGCCCGAGAGCTAGGCGGTTGGGGGATGGAGGCACCCTAACCATCCTACAGTTTGGACCATTTTTCGAAACCGCTCGGAGCTAGGTTTTAACGCGCGTTTTGGAGCGTGTTCTTGGTTCATGCACACAGAGGTGCGTTTTGTAGAGCCAGTTCTAGCAAAGCTTGAAGGAGGAAAATGGAGGAGGCCTAACTTCTTCATCGTTTGGCCGATTGAGGTGCCGTAAAAGCCCAGCTAGGGGTTTTTGGATGTGATGGATCCATTGGTGTTGTTTTCAAGGCCATTTGAAGACTTATTCTACAAGTTTTTCACCATTGAAGTTTCAGCAAGCTCTAGGGAGCTTGAAGCACTCATTGATCGAGGACATGGTTTGGTGAGCCTATGTTTGTTTTCTGAGATTGAATAATCATTTTTGGCTAATTTATATGCTCTGAACACATTGGGACAGGTTTCAGAGGCTGTTGAGGACTTTTATAGGTGTTTTTTCCAAAGAGAAGCTCAGTGAAGCTTATGGCCACATGTAGAAGAGGTCATGCCCGGATGAGCCATGATCCGTTTTTAGAGTTCTATTAGTCATTTTTGGGGTTTTTATGTGTTCTTATCTCAATGGTACAGTATGTTTTTCCATTGGAGTTGAGGAGCAGCTTGTAAAAGAAGTTTTTACTAATTAATCCCAGAGAGACAAGTCCATTATGGAGGCTCAAGGAGATGTAGCCCGGAGGGGGGTGAACTCCTTTATCATGTTGTGATTGTTCTGAGTTTGATGGTTTATTTGCTGCATGTTGTGTTGTTGTGTATTTATTGCAAGTACATATATAACCATTTAAAAGAACATTTGCTCACACATAAGCATTTAAAGGAAGAAGCAAGAACTTAACACATAAGTTTATATTGCATATTTATACACATGAAGCAAGGTCCTGTAAAGTTTATTTTTAATGAAGTAGCGGGTGCTTGCATAGCATAACAAGTCAGCCTTCTATTTTTAGATCACGTAGCTATCAATAACATTCAAAGCTGCGTGCTGAATTGGTATATGATTATAGCAGTAAACAATCCACAGGGTGCATCGGGAATAGTAGCAGAGATCAAGCAAGCATTGATCACGAAGTTTTAGAGGCCGAAATCAGAGGATCATTTTATGAATGAGATGATTTAGGTTAGACAAAAACAAGGAGAGTCTGTGTGGGACATTGATCAGAAGTTCAAGACATTGAAAGGTAAAGTGAAGTATCCCATTTCTAACATGCATCACAGACAATTGTTTATAAACTCTATGTTACCACACTTCAAATATCCATTAAGACAACAAAAATTTCAATCCCAGGCAGAGGCAATGCAAGCAATGATGCAATTAGAAGAGAATCAGTATAAGCAGAAAGATCCATCTATAGAGGAACTGAAGGAAGACCTAAAGAACTTGACAGTGTAATTAAATCATAATAAAAGTAGGGAGAAAAGAGAAGCAATGTGGTGTACCTTGTGAAGATTAGAAGGACATCACAAGAACAAGTGTCTAACATTTGCATAGTACCTGGGAGTAGGGATGCGAAATCTATTGCCTACAGGAGGGCCTTGGTGTGAAATATGCAGGACACATGGGCATGATCCTTATCACTGCCCTATGTTGCATAAGTACAAGACAAAACTGAAGAGTACTTTATGTAACTTTTGTAAGTCAATAGGAGATGAAGACAAAAATTGTCGAACTTTGGAGTTAATGAAGGAAATAACCTCAAATTCATACAAGATGTAGGTTGAGTTGATGAAAAGACATATTGCGCCACATTTTGGTAATGCACAACAATTTCAAGCAGTGCCACAGCTTCAACAAACCCCGCAGTATAATTAGGCACCATAGTATCATCTACAGAACATGGACCCACATGGGAACAAAGGAGGATTCATAGGTAGAGGAAGAGGAGGAATGGGAAGAGTTAGAGGGAATGTTATCTGACATAATTGTCAACAAAAAGGACATTATGCCAGAGATTTTCCTCAACCAGCAACAACATGTATGTACTTTCATGCAATAGATCATGTGACAGAAGAGTGTCCGAAGTTAATGATGAAGATCCAGGAGAAGCAGAATCTAAATAACTAGAATTTTCAGTGGATTGCTGCAGAAATAAGGGATCCTAGGAGGAACATCAATATAGTGGATATAGGAGGACTGAAGACAGGAGAAGATGCACAGGATCAGAAGAAGGAATATCAGTGTTGGATTCAGAAGAACACTCAACCACAATAGCAGTTTGATGCAAAGAAGGAGAAGGAAACTTTCAAGGAAAAAAATAAGGAGTTTTTGAAGGAGAATGAAGCCTCCACATCAAAAATTGCACTGAGGTATGATACTCCTATTTTTGATATGCCTCGTTCTTTGGATAATACTTACAAAGGAGAGAAAACAAAGAAAGTAGGTGACTTTAAGAATTTCCTGGCATATTTCTTTAAATTACTTAATGATAAGAATTCCATGGATTTGTTTAAAAATATGCTTGAGAAATATAAAATAGAACAAGGGATAAGAATAGACCAAAGAAGAATAATTGGGTCCATACAAAGAAAATAACTAGCAGAGAGTTCATATTGAATGCAAATATAGGAGACTTTAACATGGGAAATGTTATCCTAGACATAGGATCAGATGTCAACATTTTTCCAAAGAAGACTTGGGAAACAATGGGAGAACCTAAACTAGGGTATTCCAATATCCAATTAAAGCTAGAAAACCAACAAAGAGTGATTCTCGTTGGTAGATTGAAGAATAAAACAATGGATCTAGATGGTGTGTGCACCACAACAGACTTTGAAGTAATGGATATGGTGAATGAGTCTATACCATTTATAGCACTATTGGGAATTGATTGGGCCTTTGATAATCAAGGCATAATTAATTTAAAGACTATAAAGATGATATTTGAAGCTAAGAAATTTAGGGTAGTACCACCTTTAGATCCCTCAGATTGTGAAAGATATGTAGAACATGTGTCTGAGAGTGTTCTAGAGGATGGTGTGAACTAGTTGTATAGGACTATTGCAGAAGAAGACTATGTGAATCCAATTGTAGATGGAGTACTGAGTTGGAGAAGTATCAATTCCAACATGTCATATTTAGATACTGGAGTAGAAAATTGGAAGAAACGATTGCATGAAGTATTTAGTAGGAGGTGCGCCAAAGTTACACACATAGTGAGATGGGTTGGGATAGAAGTAAAACAATTTTCCATATTTACTGAAGAGGAAAATTTAGAAAACTTCGTAATAGAGTTCGAATCAGAGGTTTTGGATAGTCAGAGATTACTAGTGTTGGATATAGCACTAAGAGACACACCTTCATGATGGTGGGGTGCACATAAGAAGGTAATTTAGGACTAGTATCAGTGTAAGCGATTAATGCACATAAGACTTGGTAAAAATCAACAGGATAGACCCGTACATAAGTACGATGGAAGAGGTAACCCAAGACATCATATGATCCAGGTGGATATTGGTGGCCACTTTCTTATTCCACTTGGATCCCCACCATTGTTGCTTTCAGTTTTTCAGTTTCCTTAATTGTAGCACAATTTACTATTTTTGGCAGTTTTTCGGGTCCTGAACTTCCGGAGCCGTTTTGAGGCCTTAAACGATGTTTTTTGGGAATCAAAATTTTGTTGGATGTGAGTTTGTTTCGGACTTGATATTCATTGTCAATAGTTGTAGTCCTCGAATAGATGTTTCTAATGATGTATCATGTGCATCAAAAGGATATAGTATGCCAAAGTTACGACCCCGGGAAATTGATGTACCAATTTACCCCGATGGGGCCCATATTCTGGCGTTTCATCTCCTAGGGTTAGGTTTTTGGATGTTTAGGGTTTTCCATTGTTTCTCAATAATATATAGGCCTTCGAGCCTCATTTTAATATAGATTTCAGAGGCCTGTAGTCACCACATCTCTTCTCATAGATAAGCTACTAGTGCCCTAACTAGTTTATTCCCATTATGTCTGTAAACAAATTTCAGTTCTTTGATATTAATGAAATGAAGTGTTATTTCCGTTGTATATGTGTATTTATGGTTATTTGTGTATTCTGTTTCATTCCTACATAAATTTGGATCAGTGGTATCAAAGCGGTCTACTCTTTCTCGATCTTTATTTTCATGTCCCCAATGAGGTCGGGGTATAAGGAGTTAGGGCTTGATCTGGTTGAACCTTTGCAAGATCAACCTCACAAACCCCGATGGTCGCCCATGGGGGACAAAAAGAAAGACGAGGGATCAGGAGATCCTATCAAAATATTTCTCTAGGAGGCCCTTGAAAAACAAAGGAACGCGACGATGGATAACTTCGCCCAGATCCTTCAACGACTGCCCACTAGCAGCGCATCTGCATCCAACAACCACTCTGGAGGCGCAACCCCTTTTAAGGTACAAGTAAACTTTGACATTCCCATATTTGATGTCCGAATAGATGCAAACACCGTAGATAGATGGTTGAATCTATTAGAAGGATATTTCTTGGTTCATGAATTTTCCGACCGGGAGAAGATTGTTTTTTCATTGATCAAAGTCGCCCCCCATCTCAAGGATTGGTGGGGAACCTACTGTGAGAAAAAGGATGAGGAGGAACCCTCTCTGTTCTCGGCCATACCCACTTGGAATTCTTTCCAAGATGCCATCAAGGAAAAATATTATCCCTTGGGGAGCTATGAGGACAATTACATACAATGGACTATGTTGTGGCAACAAAGGGATCAAGATGTGCATGAGATGAAGAATTTGTTCCATACCTTGTGCACAAAGTTGGGTGTCAAAGATTTAGAGAAACATTTAGTGTTGAAGTACTGCAGTTGTTTTCACAGATACATTCAGGAGGAAATGGAGTTCCTCGACATCTCTTCGCTTGGTACGACAAACCGGTATGCTGCCAAGATTGAGCAGAAATTCAAACAGAAGAAGCAAGAGTTTGGATCTGCGAATCAAAAGAAAGCGAAAGGTGCACCCAAACCCTAGAAAAAAGGACAAAGCCAAGGCATGGCAGCTCAATACAACTAGCCAAAGCCGAAAGCAAAGAAAAACACTGCAAAGCCAAAGAAGGACATGGAAAAGTGGTGTGAGTTCCATAAGAGCTCCACTCGCAACACAAGTGAGTGTAGGGCCAAGAAGTCACTGGTGGCTGATATGAAGGCTTATGAATTAGATGCATGCTCCGACACTGAATCATAACCCGAGAAGGGGAATGACAGAGGGAACAAGATTATCTATGTGGATCCCAATGCCACTGTTGCCACCACAAAGATACAAAAGGAAGAACCAAAAGATCCAGAGGAGGAGGAGCGTCTCTTCCACTCCCAGATGTGGGTAAAGGGTTCCCCGCTATAGTTCATTGTCGACAGTGGGAACCAAAAGAACCTCATTTTAGCAGAGGTCATGAAGCGGTTGGGATTGCTGACCATAACACACCCACAACCATACACCATCGGGTGGCTTCACCATGGATGGGATCTCCGTGTCATCCAACAATGTTGCCTTCCCTACAACATCAATCCCTTCATCGATGAGGTATTATGTGACATTTATCCTATTGATGTTTATGAATTATTATTAGGCCAACCATACTTGTGGAAGTGACATGTTGTGTATGAGTCTCGACCTCACACTATTGTTTTTACTTTGGGAAATAAGTTGTATAGGATACTAGAGGTACCACCGCCTGCCACTATCTCTTTGGTTACTGCAAAACAATGCAGTAAGCTCATTTTCGAAACTGAGAAATTTGTTTTCTTGATGATCCTCCCTTAGGGAAAAATGAATATTATGGCCACGAACTCCAGACAAGGCTTCTCCGCATGACAACAACAAATGGACAAGGTCATGGAGGAGTACTGGGACATCTTCACCTCACCCGCAGGGGTGCCTCTGCACTGTCAGGTCAAGAACCCCATCAATCTGACCCCAGGTGCGTCACTGCCCAATGGATCAATCTATCGGCCCTCTATTATGGAGAACAATGAAATGAAGAGGTAGATTCAGGAGCTGCTGTAGAAAGGTCACATCCGACCAAGTTCATCGCCATGTGGGAGCCCGATCGTGTTGGTGCAGAAGAAGGATGGGACTTGGAGACTCTGTATTGACTATCAAGCGCTGAACAAGATCATTGTCTGGAATAGGTACCTGATCCCATGGATTGATGACCTTATGGACCAACTCAAAGGGGTGAAATATTTCAGCAAGATCGACTTGAAGTCCGGGTATCACTAGGTACCAATCGAACCGTCCGATGTGCGGAAGACTTCCTTCAAATCCAAGGAGGGCCTTTTCGAATGGCTGGTCATGCCTTTTGGGCTAATGAATCCTCCCACAACCTTCATGAGGCTGATGGAAGACATATTTAGGCCATTCAACAACTCATTTTTAGTATTGTACTTGGATGACATCCTGATCTTCAGCTAGACTGTGGAAGAGCATCTCCACCAGATCTGACAGGTCCTCCAAACACTGCAGAAACACAAGTTGTGTGCTAATTTGGATAAGTTCACTTTTGGCATGACCTAGGTTCAGTATCTGGGATAAATTATTGATGAGAGTGGGGTGCATGTGGATCCAACCAAGATCCAATTCATTCAGGATCGACCAGCCCCAACCACTCAAACATAACTTCACAACTTTCTGGGTCTTGCTAATTTCTACCGCAGGTTCATGTTGAGATTCTCTCATATCACTTGGCCCTTGAGTCAAGTCACCAAGGGAGGAGCAAAAGAAAAATTCTTTTGGTCGGAATCTCAACATAATGGGTTCGTAGAATTGAAACATCACCTCTGTTGTGCCCCAGTTCTCACATTACCATACTTGCAACAACCATTTGATATCAAGACAGATGCCTCTGACTATGTTATTGGGGCAGTTCTTACTCAACAGGGGCATCTAGTGGCATATACCAGTGAGACATTATCTAACACATTCCGAAAGTATCCCACTTATGAAAAAGAGATGTATTCCATTGTGCAGGCTTGCCAAAAATGGAAGCATTACATTTTGGGGAAGGAAACGATCATCCACACAGACCACTGACCCATGTAGTTCATACAGACACAAGGGAAGTTGTAGAACGATCTCCATCAGAAGTGGTCCACATATCTACAACAATTTCATTTGAACATCAAGTACAAGAAGGGAAGAACCAATAATGTTGCAGACTACCTCAGCCGACCACTGATCGTGGCGATAAGCACCGTGCTCAACTCTTGTGAGAACAAGACTTCTGATTGGCTGCTTCTCTACAAGAGCGATTCAGAATTCAATGAAACATACAATATGCTCTTGGAGGTAACCGAGTTCCAAATTTTCACCTCGAGGATGCACTACTATGTCACCTGGGACACATTTTTGTTCCTTCAAGCGAGCGTGACAAGATTATTTGGTAAGCACACTACATTTGGTTCACTGGGCATTTCGGGGTTGAGAAAACAGTGGCAGTACTGCAGAAGTATTTCTATTAGCCAAACCTTTGACAGGATGTCGGGAAGTACATCAGATCCTGCACTACCTACACCATTGCCAAACCGACCATCAATAATCAAGCCCTCTATACTCCACTTCCTACCCCTAGTCGACCTTGGGACTCCATCTCTGTGGATTACATGTCGAGCCTTCCTTCTACTAAGCACGACAACAACTGTGTTTTTTGTGGTCGTCGATAGATTCTCGAAGATGGCCATTATGGTGGTCTGGAAGAAGAATATCACAGTATAAGGCAATGCTAAACTCTTCTTTGAATGAGTGTGGGTGCACTTTGGGATCCCACAGTCTATCATTTCAGATCGAGATAGCAGGTTCCTTAGTACATTTTGGTCCAACCTCTGGTCAATGATGGACACCAATCTCACCAAGTCCACAACTTTCCATCCCCAAATTGATGGCCAAATAGAGGTCGTCAACAGGATGATCGTACACATTTTTCACATGTACAACTCAAAGAGTCCATGCACATGAGATGATAGCCTCCCCTATGTACAACATAGTTATAAATGGGACCTCCATAACTCAATCAACCACAACCCCTTTTAGGTGGGCTTGGGATTCTAGCCACTATGTCCCATTGACATAGTCGTTCCATTTGTTACTACTCAGGATGATTTGGCTCACGTCCAGTCTGAAGTTTCCAAGGCGAACAAATTCATTGAGCACATTCAACACATTCGCCAACAGGTTCATGACATATTGGATAGAGCCAATTCTAAGTACAAGTAGCAACATGATCAACATTGGGTGCAACACAACTTCCAGGTGGACAACAAAGTGTGGCGAAATTTGCATAAGGAGCACCTCATTGGACCCCACCGCAAGCTTCGCCCGCTCTGATATGGGCCATACACCATCACCAAGGTTGTAGGGGACAATTCTTTCAATCTTAGTATTCCACCATTCCTTGGTCTGCACCCAGTGTTCAATGTGGACTGCCTTTGGCCCTACTTTCCACCTCTACTGGACACATCCAACATGGCAGAACAACTCACACCAACATAGTTAAACCCAGATCGCATGGAACAAGCCACAACTGATCGAATTATGGACACACATATCATGAACACCCGCTAGTAGAGGATCCATCTATATCACATTGTCAAAGCATGCCAACTCCTTCACTAGGGCAAGTGGCTCACCAGGGAGCAAGTTCAGCATAAATTTCCTCATCTCATGGAGGAACTCAACGCAATGGGGACCATTGCTTCCTAAGAGGGGAGGAATGATCTAGGTGGATATTGGCAGCTACCTGCCTATTTCACTTGGACCCCCACCATTGTTTCTTTCAGTTTTTTAGTTTCCTTAATTGTAGCACAATTTACTATTTTTGGTAGTTTTTCGGATCCTGAATTTCTGAAGTCGTTTTGAGGCCCTAAATGATGTTTTTTTTGCATCAAACTTCTGGCGAATATGAGTCTGTTGGATACTTGATATTCGTTGTCATCAGTTTTAGTCCTCAAATAGATATTTCTAAAGATGTATCATGTGCACCAAACGAAGATAGTATGCCAAAGTTACGACCCCGAGAAATTGATGTACCAATTTACCCCGACGGAGACCATATTTTGGTGTTTCATCTCCTAGGGTTAGGTTTTTGGATGTTTAGGTTTTTCCATTGTTTCTCAATAATATATAGGCCTTCAAGCCTCATTGTAACATAGAGTTAAGAGGCCTATATCCACCACATCTCTTCTGAGAGATAAGCTACAAACGCCCTAGCTAGTTTATTCTCATTCCGTCTGTAAACAAATTTCAGTTCTTTGATATTAATGAAATAAAGTGTTATTTCCATTACATCTTTGTATTTATGGTTATTTGTGTATTTTGTTGCATTCCTTCATAAATTCGGATCATCATATAAATGATTGTGTCACTAACTGGAGATTGTTACCACCAGGGTAATGGACACATTACTTTATTCATACATTAGAAGCAATACCAAGTAATTGGTACAAGGAACATGAATTGCATAGAGAAACTGTGAGTTGGGGTGTAATGCGACATAACTTTATTAAAGCTTTTGCATTTGAAAGTGAGAATCCATGGGTAGATATAGCATTATAGAGGATCAAAGGGAATATATTTGAAGAATACGGGGTAGATACAGTTACATTAAACAAATATTATAGAAGTAAACTACTTGAACAATTAGTGTATTGTTATCAGGTCGGAGAGGATGCGGAAGTACAAGACAACTCACGTGACATATAGATAGTAGAAGGAGAAGGAGAAAGAGGGTTGTAAGGACCCTAGTTACAATCATAAGGGTTCATTTCACCTATGAAGATTAAGAATGTCAATATTGGGACTGAAGAGAACATTGGGGATTACTGGGATAGTGATACAATGGAAAAGATAACTGAATTACTGCGCGAGTATAGTGACTTATTCCCAACCATATTTTCAAAGATGAAAGGGGTAGCAGGATAACTTGGATAAATGAAGATACCCCTCAGACCAGATGCAAGACCAATTAGATAGAGACCATATAGATTAAACCCCATCTATAAGTAGAAGGCGAAGGCATAAATTGACAGAATGCTAGAATTAGGAATCATAGAACCCGTGGAAGAATTAGAGTGGATTAGTCCAATGGTGGTTCAGGAAAAGAAGAATGGAGGGATTAGGATATGTGTGGATCTGAGAAAGTTAAATGATGCATGCCTACATGATCCTTTTCATACTCCATTTACATATAAGGTGTTAGAGAATTTTGGAGGACTTGAAGTATACTCTTTCATAGATGGATTTTCAGGTTATCATTAGATCATAATTTCTCTAGAGGATAGGTACAAAACTACATTTGCAACAGAGTAGGGTTCATATTAGTACATAGTAGTTCCATTTGGTTTAAAGAATGCACCAACAATATTTTCCAGAGTAGTAGTAGTTGCATTTAAGGATTTCATACATAATTTTTTAGAAGTTTATCTGGATGATTGGACAATATTCAACTTATTGAAGGACCATGTAGAAATTCTGAGGTTAATGTTAGAAAGATGTAGGCAATTCCAGATTTACTTGAACATTAAGAAATGTATATTCAATACACCATTTGGCATCCTACTTGGACACATTGTATGAAAACAAGGCTTGATAGTAGACCCTACAAATATTGTTGTTATTGTCAATTTACCACCACCAAAGTCAGTGCGTTAGTTGAGAGCAACATTGGGACACACAGTGTACTACAGGAATGTCATAAAGGGATATGAAAAGATTACTGTGCCCATGGAGAAGTTACTAAAGAAAGACATCATATTTAAGTTGAATGATGAATGCCAAGAGAGCTTAGACATGCTGAAAGAGAAGATGGTGATAACACCAATTCTAAGATTTCCAGATTGGACAAAATAATTTCATGTGCATGTGAACGCTTCATCCATTGCACTTGGAGCAATTTTGGCACAACCAGGTGAAGGAGATATTGATCACCCAATATCTTTTTCTAGTAGAAATTTTTATGAGTCTGAGAATAACTATAGTAATACATAAACCAAAGGTTTGGATATGGTATATTCCCTACAGAAGTTCAGACATTATTTATTGGGTCATCATTTTAAGATGTTTACAGATAATTCCTCTTTGAAGTCCCTAGTTAACAAGCCAGTGTTGGGGGGAGGATCTGTAGATGGTTGTATTTGTTTCGGGAACTTTATTTTGAAATCATAGTAAAACCAGGGAAAATGAATGCAGGACCAGATCATCTATCAAGAATTACTAATGGAGAGGAGCCAAAGAAGTTGGAGAAGAATTTTCCTAATGCTAACTTATTTTCTATTCAGGATTGTTGATGATCATTTTGTTGACATTGTTGGATTCTTGAGCACAGGAATGGCTCCCAAGGAATTTACTGTCGCGTAGAAAAAACAATTGGTATTGTGCGCTGCAGACTATTAGTTGATTACATGTCATTTATACAAGTTNGGGGGGGGGGGGGAATGATCCAGGTGGATATTGGTGGCCACCTTCCTATTCCACTTGGACCCCCACCATTGTTTCTTTCAGTTTTTGAGTTTCCTTAATTGTAACACAATTTACTATTTTTGGCAGTTTTTCGGGTCCTGAACTTATGAAGTCATTTTGAGGCCCTAAACGACGTCTTTTGGGCATAAAAAATGGCCCTTAACGACGTCTTTTGGGCATCAAAATGGCCCTAAATGACGTCTTTTGGGCGTCAAACTTTCGACAAATATGAGTCTGTTGCGGACTTGATATTTGTTGTCAGCAGTTGTAGTCCTCAAATAGATATTTATACATATGTATCATGTGCGCCAAACGGAGATAGTATGCCAAAGTTACGACCTCGGGAAATTGATGTACCAATTTACCTTGATGGGGTCCATATTCTGGTGTTTCATCTCCTAGGGTTAGGTTTTTGGATATTTAGGGTTTTCCATTGTTTCTCAATAATATATAGGCCTTCAAGCCTCATTCTAACACACATTTCAGAGGCCTCTAGCCGCCGCATCTCTTCTCAGAGATAAGCTAGAAACGCCCTAGCTAGTTTATTCCCATTCTGTTTGTAAACAAATTTCAGTTCTTTGATATTAATGAAATGAAGTGTTATTTCCATTGCATCTTTGTATTTATGGTTATTTGTGTATTCTGTTGTATTCCTGCATAAATTCAGATCATCATATAAATGATTGTGTCACTAACTGGATATTGTTACCACCAGGGTAATGGATGCATTACTTTATTCATACATTAGAAGCAATACCAAGTAATTGGTACAAGGAGCATGAAATGCGCAGAGAAACTGTGAGTTGGGGCACAATGCAAAAGAAATTTATTAAAAAATTTTCATTTGAAAGTGAGAATCCATGTGTATATCTAGCATTATAGAGGATAAAAGGAATATATTTGAAGAATATGAGGTAGATACAGTGACAATAAACAAATATTATAGAAATAAATTACTTGAACAATTAGTGTATTGTTATCAGGTCGAAGAGGATGAGGAAGTACAAGACAACCCACGTGACATATATATAGTAGAAGGGGAAGGAGAAAGAGGGTTGTAAGGACCCTAGTTACAATCATAAGGGTTAATTGCACCTATGAAGATTAAGAAGGTCAATATTGGGACTGAAGAGAAGCCCAAGATAGCCAACATTGGGGATTACTAGGATAGTGATACAATAGAAAAGATAACTGAATTACTGCGTGAGTATAATGACTTATTTCCAATCATATTTTCAGAGATGAAAGGGGTAGTAGGAGAACTTGGAGAAATGAATATACCCCTCATACCAGATGGAATACTAGTTAGATATAAACCATACAGATTAAACTCCATCTATAAGCAGAAGGTGAAGGCATAAATTAACAAAATGCTAGAGTTAGGAATCATAGAACCTGTGGAAGAATCAGAGTGGATTAGTCCAATGGTGGTCCAGGAAAAGAAGAATGGAGGGATTAGGATATGTGTGGATCTAAGAAAGTTAAATGATGCATGCCTACATGATCATTTTCCTACTCCATTTACATATGAGGTGTTAGATAATTTTGAAGGACATGAAGCATAATCTTTCACAGATGGATTTTCAAGTTATCATTAGATCAGAATTTCTCCAGAGGACAGGTACAAAACTACGTTTGCAATAGAGTAGGGTTCATATCAGTACACAATAACGCCATTTGGTTTAAAGAATGCACCAACAATATTTTCCATAGTAATAGTAGTTGCATTCAAGTATTTCATACATAAATTTTTAGAAGTTTATCTGGATGATTGGACAATATTCAGTTTATTGAAGGACCATGTAGAAATTCTGAGGTTAATGTTATAAATATGTAGGTAATTCCAAATTCCATTGAACATTAAGAAATGTATATTCAATACACCATTTGGAATCCTACTTGGACACATTGTATGAAAACAGGGTTTAATAGTAGACCCTGCAAATATTGTTGTTATTGTCAATTTACCACTACCAAAGTTAGTGCGTCAGTTGAGAGCAACATTGGGACACATAGTGTACTATAGGAATGTCATAAAGGGATATGAAAAGATTATTGCATCCATGGAGAAGTTGCTAAAGAAATACAACATATTTCAGTGGAATGATGAATGCCAAGAGAGCTTAGACATACTGAAAGAGAAGATGGTGATAACACCAATTCTAAGATTTCTAAATTGGACAAAATAATTTCATGTGCATGTGAACGCTTCATCCATTTCACTTGGAGGAATTTTGGCACAACGGGGTTAAGGAGATATTGATCACACAATATATTTTTCAAGTAGAAATTTGTATGAGTCTGAGAATAACTATAGTAATACAGAAAGTGAAGGTCTGGATATGGTATATTCCCTACAGAAGTTCAGACATTATTTACTGGGTCATCATTTTAAGATGTTTACAGATCATTCAACTTTGAAGTACCTAGTTAACAAGCCGGTGTTGGTGGGAGGATCTGTAGATGGTTTTTTTTTTTTAGGAATTTGATTTTGAAATCATAGTAAAACTAGGGAATATGAATGCAGGACCAGATCATCTATCAAGAATTACTAATGGAGAGGAGCCAAAGAAGTTGGAGGAGAAATTTCCTAATGCTAACTTATTTTCTATTTAGATTGTTGATGATTATTTTATTGACATTATTGGATTATTGAGAACAGGAATGGATCCCAAGGAATTTACTGTCACGTATAAAAAACAGTTGGTAGTGCACGTTGCAGACTATCAGCTGATTGCAGGCCATTTATACAAGTTAGGCACAAACGAAATTTTGAGAAGATGTGTGATGGAGCATGAACGCTCCATGGTTTTAGAAGAAGGACATGAAGGCATAGTTGGAGGGATCTATGCATGAAAGCCTACATCACAGAAGGTGTTACGTGCATGATTATGGTGGCCTACAATACATAAGGATGCAAAGGAATACTGTCAGACCTGTGATGTCTGTCAGTGGGTGGTAAAACCATCTAGAAGGGATGAAATGCCACTTATGCCCCAAGTAACTTTACAAGTGTTTGATAAATGGGTTGTGAATTTCATTGGACCCATTAACCCACACACAAGGAGACCAATATCCATATACATAATCATTGCAACATAATAATTAACAAGGTGGGTGGAAGAAACCCCAGTAAACAATTGGAGCACAGAAACTGCAACACAGTTTCTCTTTGAGAACGTGGTAACCAGATTTGGATGTCCTAGAATTTTTTTGAGTTATAAGGGAACCCATTTTATTAAAAGTACAATCAGAGATATGATAGAAGAATTCAAGATACATCATCAAAAGAGAACACCTTACAATCCCCAAGAAAATGGTACAATAGAATCTTTTAACAAGATTCTAGAGAATGCATTGACAAATATTTGCAATATTGTGAATAGGGATGATTGGGATTTGAAGGTATTAGTAGTGTTATGGGATTATAGGACTACATGCAAGACTATTACAGGAAAGACACCATTCAGAATGGTGTATGGTTAGGAAGAAGTGGTTCCATTGGATTACTTAGTACCTATTATGCGCATTAAAGCAATCACCAACATGACAGAAGAAGGTGTTGTGAAGGAAAAATCTTGGCATGATAGGAACATAAATAATAAAATATTTAAGGAAAGATATATAGTTCTCCTCTATGAAAACAGGTATATACAACACCCTGGGAAGTTCAATATGCAGTGGTTAGGGCCTTATCAGGTAGAGTCCATCATAAATGGAGGTGTTGTGTAACTGAAAGATCTTGCAGGTAAGAATCTCACAGGACTGGTGAATGGAAGTGAATTGAAACTGTATCAAGAAAGTTGTCCTAACAACATGAGGTAAAGATAGAGAGAGAAGGTATGATTGTACATATTGTATATAGTAGATTCTAGAAGAAAAAGACAAAAATCCATAAAAACAAGAAATATAACAAAAATACAAAAATATAGAAGAATATTAGAGACTTTTTGATGTAATATATTTGTTAGCATTAACAGTGCATCGGAGAAAAACCAGTGTTGAAGACACTGCACACTGGAAAATAGTTGACAGACACAAAAAGTGGAGCGTGTAGGAAAAAGTGAAAAAGTGACAACTGTTAGTGCGAAGCAACTATCAATACACCATCTCGCTATAAAGTCAGAAAAGGGGGGAACGATAGTCAATTGTTTTTTTTCTAAGGATAAGAGCGAAGAATGAACCCTCAATGCAATAGAGTGAGAATTTGTGATAGCCAATGGATATTTATAGGTTAGCAGTCCAAATTTTAGCAGGATGTTGCCACCGAGAGTTGGAGCATCGAGCAGGATCGGTCGAAACACAAGAGGAAAATAGGGATAGAGGACATGCCAACAATCATGGATGTCAATGAAATCCATATGTCCAAATATGAACCACATAACACGTAGGTCGAGGAAGAAGGAAACCCATCACAAGAGGCTGGGCAGTCAGAGGAGGATGTAAAAAGGACAGAATCTGACACATCTAGGGGAAAAGGGACACAACAGGAAGAACAAGCCACAGGTTCAGTGCAACAGGGACTAAACCCAAAAGAAGCATAGGAAACAGAGCACGAGGAGGTATCATAGGTCAAGGTGTCCTCCCCATAAGGGAAGAAGAAAAAACAAGATGAAAGCAGTGCACAAGGCATATAATGTGCAATGCAGAGTTGGAAATAGTGATGCCACAAATACCAGAGGGATTAAAGGTCAATGAGGAAATGGTAGGAGGATTAAACACCATGAAATACTCAGATCATGACGTTGCATATGCCGTCAAATTCCCAGATTTTGCACAACAAAATTACATGGAGTGCAAAGGAGAGGGCCCATCAAGTGCACCACTATTGGAACCTGCACAATGGATTTTGGGAATTTACAACATAGGGATCGTGAACCTGTTAGACATACCACATTTTAGGTGCGGTAAACACATCAATCGATGTGTGAAACAAATACTAGCAAGGGTGCATGGAGGAATTTTGTGGATGGATAGGCCAGTGCCTATAAATGTGGACTTGATCGCAGCTATCATTGGGCTACCCACAGATGGGGAGACACCAAATAAATACCTAGAAGATAAGACAAAGGAAAATGCCATCTTCAATGAGATTAAGGAAAAATATGGCACAGAGAGAGGGAATAGCGGGATCTCGATCAATGACATCAATGATCCTGTGACGAGATTTTCCACAAGGTTTCTAGGATGCAAACTAATGCGTAAGTGTAGAAAGGAAGAAGTGCTAACAGGAGTTGTAGCATCTGGAGTGAAATGCGCGAAGGGGATCTCGATGAGTTGGGCCCCATACTTTCTCAATTCATTCCTAGAGGATTGTAAAGACACAAAGGATTGGGGCTATGAGTTCCACTACTCATGGTTACTTATCCTCATTGCGTTGATAGGGTGGAAAATACCAGTGTACAACAAGTACATAGAAAGGATAGGAAAGTGTGGTTCAACCCGCTACACTTCTCTTAGGAGCACAACAGACCCCAAGAAGAAGAAGTCCAACAACGACACTTTTGTGCTGTAATTATCAGAGATCCAGGATTTAGTAGTCAATAACTGGAGGATTTCACCAGAGACTATCCAAGAGTTTGGACAAATAGAAATTTTTCAGGCAACGCGCCACAATATGTGGTTGCTGGAAAAGAGGGACCCAACCAAGAAGTGGATACAATTCAGTTACTGTGTGATGATGCAGGATATAAATATGGAGGTCCAGGAGTGGACTGAAGAATGGAAAGTGCCCGTAATCCCAATGAGAGGGCTAGGAGGAAAGACTAAGACACAGGATAGAACAGTCCCTATGCAACAGACAAGCACAAACGATGCGAAAAAAAAGAAGAATGTTTCACAAGGCCAAGTGGGGGGAAGCATCCCAATCCAAAAGAAATGCAGGACATAGAAGAAACCATAGGGTGGTTCCACACAAGGGCCACCACGCACAGGACAAACACTAGGATTTATAATAGAACATGTGTGTGTGGAAGAAGAAAGGACAAAGAAACAAGAAATATCTATGGAGAAAGAAATTGGGAAGGATACTGGCATGGATACATATATGCTAGAGGAATATGAGCCATCAAATGCCCAAAGGAAGAGGACAGGGGAGAAAACAAGTGGTTCCAAGAAGAAGGTGAAGGCCTATAAAACACCACTACAAGCATCACTGACAATAGATGATGTTGAACTAATAGCCACAATAGTCGAAGATCGACTATATGAAGTGTGGGAGAATGTTGAGAAGCACATGGATTCAATTTTGGAATAGTTGAAGGAAGTGAAAACTGCGGTGGAGCAGTTGAGGATCAGGGAAAAGCAGCCAAAAAAAGAGAAACCAACAAAAACTGGGGAAGGAACGCATGTTGGAGAGACAATGAAAATTAAAACGTAGGGGAGCACCAATTTTATCATAACCATTGAGATGTTGTTCATCGACAAGGAGGCAACAAAGATCCCTTGAAGGAAATTGAGACATTGGAGTTGGAATTTCCGAAGATCCCGACGAAGGCGATCTGTAAATTACAAATTAGTGTCGTGTAGGAAATTCAGTCTCGGTCAAGGTCTAATGTGACGAATCTACATATAGCGCAGGAAGAAAATATCACAATGAAGGAAGCAGTTAGCCAAGAAAGGCAGGTGGCGAAGATAGTGCAAAAGAAATTGGAAGAGATACAGAAGAACATTAGCATAGTATTCCAAACCATCCCAAATAGTGCAGAGTTAGAGGGAGTATCTTTTGAAGACAATATTAGGAAAATAGTGCAGGCCTTGGAGCAATACAAGTACCATATAAAAGAGTTGGATGATCACGCAGTACCCACTACTCCTGTGGAAGTAAGAGCACACTGATAGAAAGACACAACAAAATCTACGAAGAGTATAGCACAGACCATACATAGGATGAAAGATTTGCTGGAAAAAAGTGGCCAGCTGTGGACACAACACTTAGAAGATGGGAGCTTGAAAGACCTACAAGGAAGGGAAGATAAGGTACATGCAGTAATGACATATTTAAAACATCGAAAAAAGACAATGTCACTGCTAGAAAATATTAAGATAACTGCAGAAATGAAGAACCTACAGGTAGAGGACAAAGAAGTGTTAGCTGAGAAGATCAGAAGACAATCTCAGTTGGAGCCTCTGCAAGATAAGGATGAACAGTTGGTCATGGAGATTGATGCATCAAAGACAAGGGTGGAACAGATAGGCTTGAAAGGAGGAGATATATTGAAGCCTCCAGTCACTGCACAGATGGTAGAGGCCATGGAGGAGAAGAGAAACAAGGCTCGAGAGAAATTCCAACAAATAATATAGATGTATGGAGCACTGAAACTTGTAGTAAAAGATGTAGGAGTCTGTGAGTAACTTGGGGCGAGTCACAATGTCAATGTTGGGGGCCTGTTGGTGCAGGACAATTTTTGGATAAAACCAAGGAAAGTTTGAATATTTCAAGACAACACAGGAAACAGAGGAAAATCAACTTTAGAAACAAAGGAAAAGAAACACTAGAAATAGAGGAAAAACAACATCGAAAATAGAGGAAAACCAACATTGGGAAAAAGCAGTTACAAATTGGACAAACTACCATGGAGCAGCTGGAAAGTGGAAAAGAGTTGACTTGGAGAATGGTTGGATCGTGGACCAACCAATATTAAGTCAAGGAGAAAGTGGACAAACCTAATCTTCTTAGGGTTAGGGTTTTTGTAATGGTGTTGTCCCAGTTTTGTATAAGTAGAATGTATTAGGACCATGAGAGAGTTAGTAAGTATTATTGAGGTGTGTATTATTGAGATTGTATTAGGTCCTTTAGTTGAGTAGGAGTTCTTGTTGAGATACTTTTGTGATATGTGGAGCTTGACTGTAATGGAGGAAGGAATGTACAGTGTGTAGCACTAGATTTTGCAAGAATATGAATAAAGAGCCCAACTGACATTTATTTGTGGACGTAGCCCAGGAGGGGGTGAACCATGATATATCTGTGTCATGTGTATGAAAGGTTGCATTTATTACTATTATGTCTGAGTTAACAAGATTTATGATGAATATGTTATAATACTGTGCACTAAGGAAAAACTCATGAAATCTGTAGAGCAACACTAAGTAAATGAATGTCATAGCTAGAATTTAGATCTAAATCTTATTTTATAGTAGATGAATACCTATCATTAAATACATTTTGCTATAATGGTTAATGAAGTCTTATTGGAATATTAGTTTTATTGGTGTAAACTAAGATCTAATGGGGGTTTGAGGGATAACAAAGAGTGGATCCAATGTCTATGAGAGAGAAACACATCCCATCCCATGGTTGCAAACATCTTAGTCATGTGGCCACCCATTGAAGCCATATTGGGGGAGATTGCACAATGCACTTTGTGCATTGTGTTTCCTTCTGGTATCTAGAAGGGCCGATGGTCAAAGGGTTGTTGGTAATCTTGTAGTTAGAACCCGGGTCATCGCATAAGTAACTAACATTATATTATAAAATTTAGTAAGTGGACTTAGTGAATTATTTAAGGATTTCATAATTGATAAAATTTAATACATCTAAGTATGATTTAGGAAATTTTAAGGATTCATATTTATCTTAAAATCTAATTTTAGAAATTTTAACTAGTTATTATCAATTTTAATTATAAACATAAACACATTGTCATATATTAAAAATATAATTAAAAAATTATAGATTTAAAATGAATTCATTTGTTAATTTATTTATAACAACATAATTCAAAATAATAAAGAAAATTCAATCATATATAAAACACTGATAATTTAAAGATCAAAAGGAAAAGCAATGGAAAAAAGAAACAACAGTTATTTTATTATTGCAGAAGTATATCCATGTTGCTTCTTGCTTGAACCCGGTAGATTTCATGGCAATGAGAGGTAGATCTTTAAAATATAACGAAAGAGAGTACAATAATATTCTTCCTTTTTATACATCGAGGCAAGGTCAATAAATTAAAATCGTTGGGTGGAGGGGTTCCCTTGTCCCACAAACAAAGGGGTATCATACACCAATTTGGTGTCTGGCTTGGCCAGATGACCTTAAAAATAGATTATTATTATTATTATTATTATACCTTGAGAGGAAAGGTCAATAAAGTCAACCTTGATTAGAAGTTGACGGATTAATTGACATAGGACTCAATTTTTTTTTTTTTTTTTTTTATTTTTAAAATAATTTTTATTTTATATTTAATATTTTTTTAACTTTAAAGTTATATTTTTATGTTTAATCTAATCAAAATTTGAAAAAAATGGTTTGTGGTCTTCAATTTACTTGTTTCACATTCTCTACCTTCATTTATGTTGGAGTTACTTTATGCCACTTGTATTTACATCTCGGTAATATTTATAGAAATGTATTTAGTTTTGTCTAATGATTATATGAAGTATATTTGTATGGTCCTATGGACCCTCATTCTTTCATATATTTTACTTGCTATACTGTGAATCTTCATGAATCTTGTGTTAATAATTCCATTTCTTATTTATCACAACCATGTGGAAGACTGTTCCATTACTTATTTGTCACAACCCTATGGAAGACCGAGGTTGACATCTTTGAGTGTTTCAAGCGCAAGATGATTGTTTCACCTTCTCTGGCTAAGGTCAATATTATTTTACCTGTGAATTATAATTTGTGAGTAAAGACAAAGTTTATATTTCTCTTAATACCTCTATGTAAATCATTGACTACTCTTCTTCACTCCCCAAAACTCCAATGGTTTAGGTTTCCATATTTATAGAGACTCTTAGGGTTTGAAAAACAATAATGAATATGATATTAGGCCATGCCTTCTTCAGAATTCTATTCAGGTGGTAGAGTATTCATCCACATTGAGCTTCATTTATTTATGATCATTATTCAAAATATTTGGCTTTGGAATTTACAAAAATTCCTATTGTATCCTTCAATGGGGACTTGGTTGCTATAGTAGATGCCTGGCCAAGAAACCACTGTTGTCTATTGTCATTCATGTACACATTTCAGTTAAAAACTTTGCAAGTCTCTATAATTCAAACAATGTTAAATATAATACCACTATACCTAATATTCTCTGTATTTTGATAAATCATAAAGTTGTCTGACAAATTGGATGTAGATTTGAATTTTTTTTTTTCACTAAATTTAGCAAATAAAATCCAACACGACTCTAGTTTAGCAAATAAAATCCAAACGTAGAATTACATGGTTTCTTATTATCTTTTCTTAAAATGCGTTCATTTATTTAAAATAACAATAATTTTTGGATATTATAAATTTGAAACAAAAATGTAATTTTTTATGGCGTTTAATTAAAATTTTATAACTTTTTATGTTACCATTCTTTAATCTTTTAAGATTATAAATATTTGGAAGTGTAAAATTTTATTTTTCCATTTTTTTTTATGGGTTTACTAAATGTACACTTGTTAATTGAAGTACAATTGTTTTTTAACTTTTTATCCTTGAAGGGTTGGATGATTATACGCCCTTCTAGATAAAATTAAGACCAACCCTTAAAATTTGATCACTACTTGTACTAATAATTCCTTAAGTTATTGTATAACATTAGTTATAGTTAGGACTTATATTAGTCATGGTTGTTTTGATGTTGGCATTGCTATTTTATCTCTTGAATTTTCTCTCATATTGTTCTTATTGGAGGCCATAAATGAGACATTGAGAGGGTTCTTGGTAGTGGGCGGGGAAGTAAACCACCCAAAAACAAGGGAGGGTAACCATGAAGGGTTGAGAAACTTATATAAAGGACATCATCCCGAGGATGCCACTAGAGAACTATAGAAAACCAAGATCTTGGAATTTTATAGGGGCCTTGTAGGGAAATGTATTGAAGAATGGTTGGAAGGAATCATGAGGTGCTTTTTACTAAGAGGATATTTCTACACCTTGTATGAAGTTTCGTGGAAACTTCTCATAGAGAATCTAGCTAGTGGAAAAATCACATAAAGATTGTAAAAGAAAAAAGAGAAAGAGAGACAAGACTCAAAGAAAGAATGAAAATAATTGTATTCACTAATGAGAGAATAGTAAAAATATGCATGATATACTCTACATGAGAAAAATAATGTGCCATAGTAGTGATCTAGAGAGGTGTGAGGACTCAATGAGAGACTGTGAACGGAATTTCCACCTGATCCTAGTTAACTGGCCATGCAGTCATCAAATAATTGAATCACAAGTGGAGTGAGGAGATAATATATAATGCACATGTGTGGAACCTTCTTGGTGATGATCCCAAGGTAAGTGTGCCCTCATGGTGATGCTACCAATAAATGCATGCAACACTTAGTGATAATATCGAGGTTTTCATACAAGACTCCACTCCACTAGCCTAACTAAGGTGTAATTGACTCAAGACCGAAGAGTATGTGGCACCCTCATCTAGGGGAGAATATATTTGACTACGGGTGACCTCAACATAGACTAGTTAACGTAGGGAGATAAATACTAGGTAGTGTGTAAGATCCCTGAGGAGGGTCAGTTGATTCTAATCACCGAGGATGTGTTATAGGTCAGAGAGAAAATGTTGATAAACAAGAGCATTAAGGAGTATCTCATAAAATGGATTAATTTTCCAATTGAAGATTCTTCTTGGGAAGGTGAACAAGTTTTGCAACACATTGATTTGGAATTGCTTGTGGGAAAGCAATATCAAGTAGGGGAGAATGTAATATCCCTTTCTAATTGACAATATTGGGAGGAATTAACAGCCTATTTGTTCCCCCCTAGGATACAGTCTCACTAAAAAGGGGACTAAGGGGAAAAATTATGTCACCAAGGTGTTAAAGTCAAATTATTAAAGTGACATCGGCTAAAAATGAAATAAAAGCTAATTGGCTATGATTAGAAAGTAAAGAAATAAACCTTAGAATCCAATTAAATAATTTAAGTGAAAATTAGAATGTTGGGGTATAAAAGAAGAAGAGGGTGGCTCACTCCTCATTCTTTATCATTTTCTATTTGCAATTTGAGCTCTGGAATCTTAAGTGTTTAGAGGGTTTTTACTAGAAAAACCCTAGAGATTAGCAAAGAGGTGAAAGATCCCTCATTTCCTGTTCCAATATTGACCAAGGTGGTGAAAGATTCCACCCTAATAATTCTATTCCAGTCAAGATTCATTTCTTGAATATTTTGTGAAGAGGGGGACAATTGTTGGAGGATTTCTGCAGAGAGGGTGAACTGGCTAACTTAGGAAAGTTTGATTTGGATTTTGAGAGTGAGATATTGATGATATCTGAGTGGGCTTGTGTTTGGCACATCTAGAGAGAATTTTCTTGGCATTGTGGGGGATTTCTAACACCCATGTTTATTTATTATTAGAGATGGGTGAAATTCCTAAAGGAGGGCGCACTAGGGGTTTGAAATCTAGTGATTGGGAGTCAGTGTGATCATATACATCAAGGGGATATCCTCATGTGAGTTGGTCATCATCAGATATATATTCTTACAAAAAATTCTTTGAGTTTGGAGGCCATATCTAGAGAGGCCAAATTTCTAAAGAAGTTTCCATCCAGAGAGGGGTGTAACTCAGCCAGAAAGTTAATGTAGTGAGCAGAAGGGAAATAAATTGATCTTTAGATATTTTTCATGCAACAATTGAAGGTTCAAGAGATTTCATATCTCTATCTGTATTATATCTTGGAGGCATCTATAGTCACATCTTATATTCTCATATGTATTCCCATATCTTCTCTTCTATTGTACTAAGGTCAACCATTTAATAAATAATTTAGATATAGTTGTTGTGGATATTATCTTCTCTTACTTTGTATATTGTTATTTATCAGTTTTTTCTTTATATAAATCATTTACTTTATGCGAAAAATACAAACTCAAACCTAGTGAAATGCAAGAATAAAAACCTACCAACTATTTGAAAAAATAACACAACCAGAAACACAAAATTTCAAAGCTTTCCAGGAAGGTCCACTTGGGGATCCTACAGAAGAAAGGAATTATTCAGGTCCATCTGGAAAACTTCCTATCCCCTAGCTACTGCAATGGCAAGGGACAATCACATGGAGTTCATATTTGCTACTGGAGCAAAGGTCTCAGCATAGTTTATCCCATGGATCTGTTAAAAACTTTGGAAACTAGTATTTCATTGTACCTTATCATCCATCTGTCTTTTTTCTTCTTGGTCTTGTAGACCCACAAACATATGAAGATATTCCTATCTAAGTAAAGAAGAACTAGATCCCAAGTCTAGTTCTCAAGGAGAGAGTTGTACTCTTGCATAGCAAATTCCCAGAAGGGATTCCCTACAACCTTTGCATAGGTATGTGGGTATAAATCTAGAACTATGTAGAAATGCATGGGCATCACTAGTTCAATAGCTGCAATTTCATGAGGTTGATACTCAAATTGGGACCCTTTCCTCCTTTGGTCTCTTAGATCCCCCACAAGGTCGCCTACTAATTATAGGGTGGTATCTACCCACTCGGGAATATTTTATGGATCATCATATGCATGATCATCATATCCTGAATCAAATTCGAAACTCAAATATGAACTATGATCTGAATGAGTGGAATCATCATCTATGCTGTCTAGTGTAGGTGAAACTGCAGAGGTCTCGACATGTTGCTCCAATGGTGCATGGAAGGGACTTTCCTCAAACTAGACACTTTGATCAATAATGAGCTTGTTTTTTGAGGGATCAACCAATCGTTAACCATTCACACCATCAAGATATCCCTTGAATATGCACATGGTACTCCATAGAAATAATATTTTCCTCTTTTCAAAGGGTACGCAGGCCCACACATTTGATCCAAATATTCGGAAATGGGTGAATTTTGGTTTTCTTTCACTCCATTCATCAAAGGGATTCATGTCCTTGATAGGTACATGAGGAGATCTATTCTGAATGTAGTTAGCATAGTTAAGTGCCTCATCCCAAAGCTTGGAAGGTAGATACCTTGCATGAAAAATGAAAGAGGCCATATCTTTGAGGGATCTATTCTTCCTCTCGGCTACTCCATTTTTTTGCAGAGTGTAATGTACTATATGTTGCAGCTATATACCTGCCTCTAAAAAAAATGATGGACATCTTGGTTCTCATATTCCCCACCATTTTTTGTGTGAAGGGTTTTTATCTTCCTCCCAGACTAAATCTCTACATGAGATTTGAATTTGTAATGTACTCAAATAGTACAGATAGAAAAATTATGTTTTCTATCCAAAGTATTGTTTCTCTTTGTGTGATTTTTTCAAACACTTTGCATTAAGGTTGTTGGGAATGTCTTACAAATAGTTTGTGTATGTCAGCAAGATAGGAATATTGTCAAAACATATTACATGCACCCATTACACACATAATAGAGAATATAACCATGACATCTTAATATGATATGGAAATCCAAATCACAACAATACAAATATATTTATTGGTTGTAAGAACAACTGCAAAACCATTCTAAACACATAGATATACTAGATGCAAGACAACTAAAATATATACCAACAGAGGAAAAACCAGAAACCTGGTAATGATTCCAAAATATCCTCAAGAGGTGACGTGTCTTCCCCTAGAGTATCTAACCTTCATTTGTACAGTATTGATATGCTCTTGAAACACTTGCTGCAATAATCTAGTTGCCCATACCTTAATAGTTTTGTAACCCCAAATCATAGAGATCCTTGCTGGACGAGGATAAACAATAGGAGGGGCCTCAGATGACAAGGATAGACAACAAGAGGGTCCTCATGGGATGCCATGTACTCAACTCACAGGGGTGATCCCTGTCATAGTTTCCTCAAAACCCTCCTGGTCCCTACAAAATTGATAATTAGCCTCCACGAAAAAAAATCATCAATCCCCTGATTAAACTGACATACCTCCAACTGAAAAATCCCAACTAAACCTCTGATGAAGACCCTATATAGATTCTCCTCCTTTTCTATATGGGATGGATATTACACCACCAAAGACAAATTGTAATGGTGGAATGGTTTTTCTAAACCCTAACAAAACAATGTCCCCAAGAGCACTCCAAAACGAGAGATCAAATCATAATACCAAATTGAAGGATTACCATTCTATTTCTTATTCCTATGAACCTTCTATATCTTTCCCTTTTTTGACAAAATCAAACCCTTCCTTATTTTCCCTCCATTTTTCACTTAAACAAAATTATTTTATTTTATTTTATATCAGTTTAGAATTTGTCACGCTTTAATACATTGACACTAAGTACATATCCGTGACTCCCCTTTTCTTAATTGAATATAGCCTACAGGAGTCATATAGGATAATAAATCATCCTCCATCATGATCAATTTGGACGGGGAAATTACATTCCTCCCTTCTCGATATTTCTTGTCCTCAAGCAACTCCAAATCAGGGTACTATACGATCTATTCTCCTTCCCAAGTATAATCCTTGAAAGTAAACCCTTTCCAAATGAACATGCACTCTCGAATAACTATGCTCCTTAGCCTCCACTCCCTAACATCAACAATCCTCTCAAGATTCAGGACCAACTACCTTTCCTCATCTAGTGGAGGAAGATCTACTGAAGCGATAACATGTTATCCCAATTCCTTCTTGAGGCATGATACATAGAAGGTTTTGTGGATCCTGCTACGCTAGGGTAGCTCCAACTTGTATGCTACCTCTCCCAATATCCTGATCACTTTGTAGGATCTATTAAAATTAGGATTCAACTTCTCTTCACCACTCTTCTTCATTGATGATTGTCTGTAAGGATGCAACTTGAGAAAAACTAAGTCCCCAACCTAAAAAATGCTCTCTGCCCTGTGCTTGTATGCATACATATTATGTTGATTCTGATCAGTCTAGAGATTATATTTCAAGACTTTCAATATGTCTTAGATCTTTTGAAACCAATATTTTTCCTTGGGGGCTCTTCTCTCCCCAAAATCTAAATCCACAAATGATGGGGCATCGTATTCATACAATTCCCTGAATGGGATCATCCTGATGGACATGTCATGAGTGGTATTGTAGAAATGATCCCCAAGATGAAAGCACTTTATCCATGTCCTATATTTCTCTGACACATAGTTCCTTAGGTACCCCTCAACCCACTTGTTTACTATCTTGGCCTTCATGTTTGTTTGGGGGTGATAGTTGGTACTAGGTGTCAACTTCTTCCTAGATAACCTGAACAATTTCTGCCAAAACGCATTGAGAAACTAGCTATTTCAGTCATTGATTATGTTCCTTGGAAGACCATGTAGTCTGAACACCTCCCTAAAGAATATGTCCTCTACCTGAGATGCATATTACTTTGAAGGAATGGAAAATAAGTGCACATATTTTGCAACCTGTCCACTACCACGTAGATACAGTCCCTTCATTGTACCTTTGGAAACCATGTAATGAATTCCATATAAATGTTATCCCACTTCTACTCTGGAATCGACAATGGCTGAAGCAGTCCCATAGGATGTGTAAGCTCTGACTTGTTCTACTGGAAATTCATGCACTCCCTCACATGTCGAGGTACATGCTCCTTGAGAACCTTCCAAGAAAATCACTCTCTAACCTTCCTGTAGGTCTTCAGATACCCTGGATTCCCTTCTAGTTGTGCGTCATGTACTACCCTCAAAATATCATCCCTGGGTGTGGACTCAAGGATAAGATATATCTTGTATGTTTAGTAGATGATGTCATCCACTACCCTATACCTGTCATATTGAATAATTCCCTCCATCATTTCACAATAAAAGGTATTCTTGGAGTATTCCAAAAAGAGAATGGACTTCTAGTATGTTGAGATATTTATCATGAATAAGACTACATGTATCCTAAATAGGGAATAAACAACTATGTTATTATTCCCGTTGTTGGTTGTGGAGCCTTCTTATCTTCCTGATTCATAGGTATTTGTTTTCAGTTGTGTTTATACCCCATGAAAATTGTACACCCTAGAATATTGTACACCCCTCCACATGGGGGGGTTGCAAGGGGGGATTTCCCCCCTTGCGGGGTCTGGGGGGTTCATCCTCCCATATGGGGGGTTTGGGGGAAAGAGGGCCCCCGACGGGGGTTCATGGGAAGGGTCCCCTGATGGGGGTTCAAGGGTGAAGCACTTGAAGGAAAATTTTCCTTGTAAATGTATATTGTAATTTCATAGTAAATATGGACCATTCATTATAAGGTCACATATATGATGGTAGAAGTTATGTTAAGGTTGTTTTTCCTAGAAGAAAACCGTATTTTAATAGGGAATAGTATTGTGGCTATGGATCATTACGAATATTGTATTTTGAGAGAGGACACTGTGAGAGAAAGAATAGTAAGTTACATTGAGTGTGTTGTAGGTTGTATACCTTTCATTTGTTGGATAATAATAAAGGAAGGACCTAGAAATTTCTCTGGTGGATGTATCCCACACTGGGTGAACCATGTATATATCTATCTCTATTGTATTGTGTATATTCTGTGTTTTATTTCCACATTTGTCTTATTTTATTGCTCCGCGATTATGTTTATCTAACAATTGGTATTAGAGTGAAAGGTAACTCGTAGGAAAATATGGTTCATGGTTCAAGTGGGATAAATGGTGGAAGATGGAAAGTTTAGGGTAGAGAAATTTAATGACCAAAACTACCAGTTATTGAAGATGTAGATGGAAGATTATTTATATCCGAAGGATCTATTCCTACCATTGGTTGGAATAGGAAAGAATCTGATGGCCAAGAAGGATGGAGAATGGGAGTTTATTGACAGAAAGGCACTAGGAATGATACGACTAAGCCTAGAAGCGTCGGTGGATTTCAATATTTTGAAAGAAAATACAACGAAGGAGATGATGGATGCATTGGATAAAATGTATGAAAAAACCTCGACGTCTAATAAGGTATTTCTAATGAAGAGATTATTTAATATGAATATGTTAGAAGGTGGTTCTGTTGCAGATCATTTAAATGAATTTAGTACGGTTACTAATCAGCTAATTTTTGGAAAAGTGGACTTTGATGATGAGGTCAGGGCTCTTCTAATATTGTGCTCATTTCTAGAAACATGGAATGGCTTGGTCATGGTTGTAAATAACTATTTCTCTGGTTCAAACACTTTAAAATCTGATGATGTTTTTAGTGTTATCCTTAGCGAGGAAATGCAAAGGAAAAGAATAGATGAGACATCAGGTAATACATTAAACGTGGAGAATAGGGGAAGACAAAAGGATAGAGGAAAGGGGTCAAGGTACCGCAGGAATTCTAGGAAGAGAATATCCAAATCCATACTGGGAAAAATAGAGAGTTGGAATTGTGGGAAGAAAGGACATATGAAGAAAGACTGCAGAGCTCCAAAGAAACAAAGAGATGGACAACAAGAGAAAAATCAAGAAGCAAATGTAACAGGTGATGTGTTACAATATGCTTTGGTTATTTTTGTAGACGATGTTTTTGAGTCTTGGGTAGTAGATTCAAGGGATTAATTTGATACCACACCCCATAGGAAACATTTTCTAGATTACATTAAAGGTGTTTTTGGATAAGTTCATTTGGGTGGTGATGCACCATGAAAAATTGTTGGAATGGGAAAGGTAAAAATAAATCAAAGGAATGGAAACCAATGGTTTTTGAAAGAGGTAAGACATGTTCCAGATCTAAGGAAAAATATAATTTAAACCGGGAAGTTGGCAAGTGAAGGTTGTATATCTATATTTACAGATAAGGCATGGAAGATAAACAAAGGATCACTGGCGATAGAAAAAGGAGATAAGGTAAATAAATTGTATTTATGTACTGGTAATATTGATTCTTCTATCTCTTTAGTTTCTACAGGAGTGGATACAGTAGTGTGGAATCATAGGCTTGGACACATGAGTGAGAAGGGTATGTAGATACTTCACAAAATAAACTTGTTTCCAGATCTTAAACAAAATGATTTGGATTTCTGTGAGAACTTTGTTTATGGAAAACATAAGAGAGTCAAATTTCTCAGAGTCGGAAAAGAAAAGAAGAGTGAAAGGTTAGAGCTTGTGCATAGATATGTATAGGGACCAACTTAGTTTTCATCTCTTGGTGGATCTCATTATTATGTTACTTTTATTGATGATGCAACTAGAAAAACCCGGGTTTAATGCATTCGACAAAAATATGATGTTTTTTATACTTTTAAGAAATGGAAAGATTTGGTTGAGAATGAGACAGGAAAAAGGATGAAGTGTCTCAAATAAGACAATGGAGGTGAATATTGTAGAAAGGAGTTTGATGATTATTGTTCATACCATGGGATTCATAGAGAGAAGACAGTTCTAGGAACACCACAAGAAAATGGTGTGTCAAAAAGGATGAACAGGACAATCATGGAGCGTGCAATGAGTATGAGATTGCATGTTAGGTTTCCCTTACAGTTCTTTGAAGATGTTGTAGATATTGATGTTTACTTAATAAAAAAAGGACCTTCAATATATTTTAATGGTGGAATTCCATAGGAGGCATGGACAGGTAAAAAGGTAAACTATTATTTTTTGAAGACTTTTGGTTGTGAAGCATTTGTCCATATTGATAAAGAAAATAGAACAAATCTTGAGGAAAAATCCAAGAAGTGTACCTTTATTGGACACAGGTTTAATGATTTTGGTTATCATTTATGGGATTATGAAAAGAACGAAATCGTTAGGAGTAGAGATGTCATATTCAATGAGAAGGTCATGTACAAAGATCAGTTGTAGGGAAAGAAACAAGAAAAAGAAAAACCAGAATACATAGTGCTTGATGATATCACTGAAAAAGAGATTCCAAAGGTACCAGAAAATCAAAATGTAGAACAACAAGAGCAACAGGTACCTCAAAATTCTGCTAGTGTTGTTAGAAGATCTACTAGGTTAAGTAGACCCCCTGAATGATACTCTCCTTCATTGTATTATTTATTGTTGACTGATTCTGGTGAACTAGAATGTTATGAAGAGGCAATGCAAGTAGACACTAGATATAAGTGGGAGTAAGGCATGAAAGAGGAAATGGATTCCTTGGTAAATAATTAGACTTGGGACATCGTTCAATTTTCTATAGGAAAAAGAGCATTGCATAATAAATGGGTTTATAGGTTGAAGGAAGAAGATGGACGAAAAAAGTGGCACAAGGCTAGACTTGTTATAAAGGGGTTTTCACAAAAGAAAGGTATATATTTTGATGAAATATTTTATCTTGTTGTTAAGATGAGTTCAATTAGGACCATTTTAAGTCTTGTGGCAATAGAATATTTCCATTTTGAACAGTTAGATGTAAAAACAAGTTTTCTCCATGGGGATTTGGAGGAAGAGATTTATATGGAACAACCACATGGATATGAGATCAAAGGGAAGGAGAATTTGGTATGCAGTTTGAAGAAGATATTGGATGGCCTAAAGAAAGCTCTACGGTAGTGGTATTTTAAGTTTTACAAGTTTATGGCAAAGAAAGGTTATAGTAGATGTCATTTTGATCACTATGTTTATTTTAAAAGTCTAGAAAATGGAAGTTGTATTATGTTACTATTGTATGTAGATGACACGGTTGTTGCAGGGTCTAATATGCAGGATATAAATATGTTCAAGAATCAATTATGTAATTCATTTGCGATGAAGGATTTGGGTGCTTTAAAGAAAATCCTTGGTATGAGAATAACAAGAGACAAGAAAAAACACAAATTGACATTGTCTCGGGGTGAGTACATAGAGAAGGTGTTGGAGAGGTTTAGAATGCAAAATGAAAAACCAGTTAGTACACCTTTGGCCATCCATTTCAAATTAACTAAGGAAATGTGTCCCAAGGAACAGGAGGATATAAAATACATGTCCAGGGTCCCTTATTCATCAATAGTTTCTAGCCTGATGTATGTGATGGTTTGCACAAGACCATATATTGCACATGCACTAGGATTTGTGAGCAGTTATATGAACAATCCATTTAAAGAACATTGGGAGGAGGTAAAGTGGATTCTCAGGTATTTGAGAGGTATTTCTACTCATGCATTATGTTTTGTAGGTGAAAACATTGTTCTACAGGGATATGTTGATTCAGATATGGCAGGTGATAGAGATAGCAGGAGGAGCACCACATGGTATGTTTTTACCACATGGTACATGGTTGATGGATTTTGGTTGTGAAGTGGTTGTGAAGTTGTTTATGAATTTTGAGGTTGCATATCAGTGAAGGTTTGATGTCTAGTTCATTTGAGGGTTATTACACTTGATCATGATTGTACACACATGTATGGAACATGACTAGAGAGACATAGATGCACTTGGTTAAGGGATATGTATGATGATGTATGCATATGCAACAAATACAGATTGGACACAGTGATAGGTTATAGGTTCATTTGACATAGGAAGAAAAGTGTTTGAGTTTCAGAAAAGGTCAAAACCTTATCTTTCTAAAGGTGTACGCAGGCTATAGTATAGACAGACCACACACATACATGGGATGTAGTGTATACATGCCACATACATATACGATTTGCAGCATATATAGGTCACGTACCTGTTGGTACAGGCTAATGATTAGTACATGATTGCTTATAGGATATTGGTATAGGTTGGTTACAGGTTGTTGGCACATATTGGTACAAGTTTACATTGGTATATCCCATAGGGACAGTGTGGCAGTGGTTTCATAATTTGACACTTATATTTCAAGGAGGTTGGACAAGTGTTGGGCTCTAAATATGTCCTAAAAACAACCTCTATGCATCAACCAAAGGTAGGCGCTAGAACAAGCATTTTACTTGTTTCCTACATAGGTTCCTACCTTCCGTTTTCAATACCCAACCTCCATAGATGTAACACCTGTAGAGGAACAAAAATCATAAAGGGAACAATAGTTTTTCTATTCAAATGAACAACACTTCCTGTAAATGGAACATCAATCGTAACAAGGGAAGGACAGTCGTTATATTGGGCCGAACTAATGTTGAATTAATTGCATTGTAGTACTTTCACAACTATCTAATTTGTGAACCCGGGGTTCGTAAATTAACGAAGCACACACAAAGTATATGCAAGATTGAAGCGAGACTAATCTAATCTAATGTTTAAGCTATGACTGAAATTGAATCATTAATCTAATGCGGGAAATTGAAACACATGACTTGGAATTGAATTGCTACAACCCATGACTGAAATTGAATCATTAATCTAATGCAAGAAATTGAAACATATGACTTGGAATTGAATTGCTACAACCCATGAATGAAATTGAATCATTAATCTAATGCAAGAAATTGAAACACATGACTTGGAATTGAATTGCTACAACCTACGACTGAAATGAAATTGCATAAATGAAACTAATCTAGGAATGGAGAACTACATGAAGGAAAATCAGATACAACATGTGAAGATTTGAATGACACAACAACATATGTGAGCTCAAGCCAATGAAACAATATTACATTACAATAATCAAATCAATATTCATAACAAAATAATGAAAGCATGGAAACCAAAACGATGAATCAAAGCTAAGAAAATCTTTCTCTTTCAAATCCTAAGGACTACTATTAAATGACTATCAAATTATTCTTGAATGATTACTACTCACTACTACCCCCTCGTGAAGAGAGATCGCTCTCTTTTATACATGAGAGCCTTGAAGATAAGATAACCATATCATAATTACATTTCCACTTTTCTCTCAACCTATTTCCCATTATTACAAAATATAATCCCTTAAAATCCTCACACATATCTCTCATATATCTTGGATACGATATGCCAACCAAATATCCATGATCTTCTCCTTGGAATAGGCTTGAATTATCTCCTCAAAATTTGAAATGGTGGAGGAAGAATTCGAGAAGTACTTTTGAATTAATCCTTCACATATTCCTACACATTACAAAGCTCACACATTTTTGAGATAGATATGAAAGCATGTCGATTTTATAATATTTAATCACAAATTCTCTTTTAATACTAAAATGAATAAAGTGGAAAATAATAAGGTGAAACCCAAATATATTTATGAAAATGATATCATGAAAGGTTAATGGGGTGATGAAATGTGAAGAATGATGAAGGGAAAGGTGGATGAAAATATGTCATTTATGAGCCCCAACATACCCCCCAACTTAACTTGTTGCATGTCCTCATGCAACCATGCATGGGTATTCTCAAGAAATTTTGGCATCTTAATGTTGGCTTTGAGTGATGATAATGAATGTTTCCAGGATGGGATTTACATGAGTAACAATTGTCATTTTCTTATGGTTGGTTCTTGTGTGAAAACCATGAATATAAAGAATGTTAGTTCTTGTGTTAACAACATTCATTTCGTTATTTGTTCTCTTTTTATTATGATAATAATTTACCCATATTCTTATTGGAAAAAATATATGCTAGCAGTTGAGGAATTACATGATTAAAGTTTAGAAAATAACATACCTCGACTTACCCAAAATGTTTATGAAATATGAAATAAGAATATGGCTGATGCGGCTGCTGAAGCATGGAAGATGTCACTTCAGCAGGATCATGTGAAAAGTGATTATTGTGTTGGCAAATATTTAATAGACATCGAATGCTTTTCATTGATGGAAAGTACAACAGTGAAGATGGCATGAGTACAGGAAGTTTGTAATCGACAGACAAACACAAGATAAGTTCAGGAAGGCAAATGATCGAAGGTAGCGAATGATCGAAGGAAACACAACATTGATCAAGTGATCGAAGACCCGTAAAGTTTGAGAAGAATCTCTGATCGTTGGATTCCATTCAAAATTCCCAAAAGAATGAGGGTTGTTAGATCTGAATGTAGACAAGAAGAGATCGTTGAAGAGGAGGACATATCTCAGCCGTTAGATCCAAGCGCAGGATCCAACCATCGTTGGATCAAGAAGAACCCGCACATCCTTTAAGGTACAAGGAGAAGCGGGCGTAATCGCGATATGAAAAATCGTGACTTTATCTGAGCCGTCAGATCAAGGTTGACTCTAGACCATTGATCTCATTCCATGTCGGAGTTTTGTGGATCGCGAGTTGAAGAGGTCAAAGAATATTAACATCAAGAATCGCGAAATCATGACTTAATCTAAGCCGTCAGATCAAGGTGGAATCTGGACCGTAGATTCCAGTTCATGTCGTAGTTTCGTGGATCGCGAGTTGAAGAGGTCAAAGAATATTAACATAAAGAATCGCAAAATCGTGATATGCGAAATCATGACTTAATCTGAGCCGTCAGATCAAGGTGGAATCCGGACTCTAGATTCTAGTTCATCTCGGAGTTTCGGGGATCGAGAATTGGAGATGTCAAAGTTTATTAACATCAGGAATCCCGAAATCGCGATATGCGAAATTGCGATATGCGAAATCGCGATATGTGAAATCACGATATGTGAAATCGCGATGTAATCTGAGCCGTCAGATCAAGCTTTGATCTGGACCGTTGATTCCAGTCCATGTCGAGGTTTTGAGGATCGCGTGTTGGAGATGTCAAATAAACAATGCAACAAGAATGTTGATTTCGTGATATGCGAAATTGCGATTCAATCATAGTCGTTGAATCAAGCTCAGATCTGGACTGTTGATCTAACTCCATATAGGAGTTTCACGGATCGCAACATGGAGAGGCAAGAAAAAAATGCAACAAGAATGTCAAAATCGTGATATGAGAAATCGTGAAATGATCTGAGCCGTCAGATCAAGTGTTGATTAGGACCGTTGATCCCACGCCATTTCGGGGTTTTGGGGATCGCGACTTGGAGAGTCGAGATGCCTCATCTCCAGACTCACGAAATGCGAAATTGCGAGAGCGCCTTATGCATAAGGCTGTGGTCACAACCCTTGGTTACGAGAAAGGAAGGATCTAGTGCAGAAAAGTTCTGTATCGGAACTTCGGAGATCACGAAATAAAGTGTCGAGACACTCAGCACAGAATTTCCGAATGTTGAAATGTTGAAATCCGATTTAAATGCAATATCAATAAAGTTCATCCAATGACACAGATAAATGGAAATATGATCGAAGGGTTACTGTTCTCTCTCTCACAGTTAACCTTTTAGTTACAAATCTGTTAGTGAAATAGACTCATGATTGCCAAACAGTTGGCGTTTCATTTGCTAAGATAGTTATCTTCCTTTTGTCGAAGGAGATGGTAAGTTGAACCGCCGTGATTGTGTATAAAAGAAAATGAGACAGACAATGTGAGGTTTGTTGTTCTGTATGAAAAATGAATGAAACTGTAAGAAAGGGAAAATTATAGAATGTGCAGAGTGAGATGGAAAAGATGCACAACGTGAGATGAAACTCAGAGAAGAGTAAAATATGATGAAGAGAAGTTGAAATAGAGAAGAATGACAGAACGAGTTAATGCAGAGCAGACCTGCTGAATAGATAGAGGAAGAAAAGAACAAAAGAACAGTTTGTAGAAGACCAGTTTTTCAGAACAAGGAAAGATTGGTAAGAATTGATTTATCTGCATAGTTGACTGCTTATTTATTCATTTAATATTCTAGGGAGGTTGGGAGGTGCTCGGGAGGACTGTTGTCCTTAGAGGTTCAAGTGGGATCTTGAACACAGGAAGTTGTAGCTTCCATCCAGTTGCAGCCAGAGAAACCAGGGTGGCAGGGTGGTGCAAGGGAAATCAAGTGTTCTCTATTATACAGGTTGTAGCCTATATAACTGGAAGTTGGTGCTTCCATCCAGTTGGTGCTGGAACATATAGGGAGTTGGTGCTTCCTTCTAGTGGGTGCTAGAGAAACCAAAGAGTTGGTGCTCTCAAACAAGTTGCAACTTGCAAAACAGAGGTAGCATCCTCACATTGAGTTGGTGCTCAATTAAAGATGATGTACAGAAATTAAAAAACTGCCTATCATTTCAAAGAAGAAGAGGTTTTCTCCCTTTATGGGTTTCCTCGTGAAAATATGTCTCTGTGTATACCTTGTGTGTGACTGATGCTTTTTACTTTTACTGTCCATATGTTGTATAATGTTGATGATCACTTGAAGAAATATTAAGAATGTTTTAATAGATTTAAAATTGTTTAAGCTCAAGTACAACTGATTCACCCCCCCTCTCAGTTGTATTAGTAATTTCAACAATTGGTATTGGAACGGGTTTCTTTTATTTAAAGGTATATATGTAAGCTTAAACATGACAAGTCATGAAGGGACTTTAGCCTCTAAGCCCCCTCTGTTTGATGGAACAAATTTTTCCTTCTGGAAGATTAGAATGAGAACATATTTAATGGCCTTGGGTGCTGATGTTTGGGATGTAGTAGAGACTGGATATACAAAGCCTGTTGTGCTAGCCTCCAAGGATGATAAGTTAGAGTTTAGTTTTAATGCTAAGGGGATGAATGCTATCTTGAATGGACTTGCTGAAGCTGAGTTTGTAAAGGTGATGCATCTTGATACTGCCAAAGCAATGTGGGATAAACTTATTAATATTTATGAAGGATATGAGAAACTAAAAGATGCCAAACTTCAAACATACAGATTGAAATTTGAACAAATAAAGATGAATGAAGATGAAACAATCAACAAGTATTTTTTAAGAGTTGAAGAACTTGTAAATGCCAGGAAGGGTCTTGGTGAGAAGTTTGATGACTCACTCTTAGTTCAGAAGATTTTAAGATCTCTGCCTGATAAATTTAATCCAAAAGTCTCTGCAATAGAAGAATTAAATGATCTTAAAACTCTGTCCATTGATCAACTTCTAGGAACTCTAAATGCATATGAAATGAGAACTAACAAAGATAAATCCAGTACTAGAGAAGCATCTTTTAAAGTATACAAGAATTCTGATTTAGAATTAGATGATATTGAGGAAAAATTTGTGAGAAGGTTAAAGAAAGGATCAGGAAAATATCAAGGGAATTTGCCCTTCAAATGCTTTAACTGTGGTAAGATAGGTCATTTTGCATCTAAGTGTCCCCATCAGAAAAAGGACCAGAACTCTGATGATGAAAAGAAGTACAAATACAAGAAATATAATAAGAAGAAAAGTTTGGTTGCAAATAATGACAATTCCTCAGAAGACACCGACAGTGACTCATCCTGTGAAGATAAGGCAAATAACTTCATGCTTATGGCCAAGGAGGATTATGATAATAAAAGCACAGGCAGTGATGATAATGATGAAGAAGCCATGGTTGATTTGGAAGGAGAATTTATCAATGCACTAGAAGAAATTGATAGACTTAGAACTAAGAACAAAAAGAAAAAACAATTGTTGACACAGTACGAGAAAGACAGTAAAAATCCTGATGAAGAATTTGCTCTGCTGAAAGTGGAATTAGAAGAGGAAAAGAAAATAGAAGACATACTGAAACAACAATTGTCAGAGAAGAAAGTCAGATGTGAAGCCTTAGAAGAAGAAAGTAGTTGACAAGTGTGGACTAGTGCTATCAGCTCAAAGGAAAAAGAATCCCTGGTATATTGACAGTGGATGCTCCAAACACATGATTGGAGACAGAAGTAAGTTTCTAACTCTAAGTGATAGCAAGTCAGGGAATGTAACTTTTGGAAATGATGCACCAGGAAAGATAAAAGGTAAAGGAATTGTAAGTTTGTGTAACGGAAAAAGGAAATCTCAAGATGTATTATTTGTAGAATATTTGAAACATAATCTTCTTAGTGTCAGTAAAGTCTATGACCAAGGATGTGAAGTTGTTTTTACCTCTAAAGACTGTAGAATAAAAACTGCGGATTCAGGTCAGCTAGTTGCAAAAGGTATAAGAACAGAAAATAATGTCTATGTTTTAAAAGAAGAAGAAGAAGAATGCAACTTAAGAAAATATGATGAAAGCTGGTTGTGGCATAGGAGACTTGGTCACCTAAATTTTGATCACATAATCAAACTCAGAAACAATGGGGCAGTAAAATATCTTCCGAAGATATCAAAGCCATATGACTCTGTTTGTAAATCCTGTTAGAAAGGAAAGCTTACTCACACTCAGTTTAAATCTAAAAACTTTCCTTCAACAAAAAAACCTCTCCAGTTAGTACATATGGATCTATGTGGACCATCAAGGAAAGAAGGTATAGGAAAAGAAAATTACTTTATGTTGATTATTGATGACTATTCTAGACTAACTTGGGTTGCCTTTTTGAAAGAAAAATCTGAAGCATTTGAAAAATTCAAAGTGTTTAAGGCTCTGACTGAGAATCAAATAGGAAAAAGATTAAAAGCAGTAAGGTCTGATAGAGGAGGAGAGTTTAGTTCTGGGAACTTCAAAGAGTTCTATGATAAACATGGAATCAAAAGAGAATACACAATTCCAGGGACTCCACAACAGAATGGAGTTGTTGAGAGGCAGAATAGGTCAGTACAACAAATGGCAAGATCAATGATGAATGAAAGGAACATACCTCAGATATATTGGGTGGAGGAAATTCATACAGCTGTTCATATCCTTAAAAAAGCTCATCTCAGACCACACAGTGACAAGACCCCTTATGAACTTTGGTTTAGAAGACCTGCTTCAATCAAGCATTTTAAATTTTTCGGGAGTACATGTTATATTAAGAACAATGATGAAAATATTGGAAAATATGATGACAGAGATGATGAAGGTATCTTCTTGGGTTATGCTACAAATATTAAAGGGTACATATGCTACAATAAGATACTGCACAAACTAGTCGATTGTATAGATATAAAAGTTGATGAAGAAATCCCAGTCAGAAATGTAAACAATGCTTAACCAAGAACATAAGATACAGTTGAAGATGAAGATGAAAATGTCCAAGGATCAGAAAGAGAAGAGTCTGGATCAGATGAATATGTGAATATTCAAACTGACACAGATAAGCAGAAAGAAACAAAGTCACCTCTCATAATTATTAGAAAGAATCATCCTGAAAATCAGATAATTGGGGATATAAATGGAGTTCAGACAAGAAGGAAATTGATTAAAGACTCAGAACAATCTCATGTTGCCTTTTTATCTATGACTGAACCTAAATTTTTTGAGGAAGCTAGCCAGGAAGATAATTGGATTAGAGAAATGAATGAAGAGCTTGATCAGATTGAGAAGAACAATACTTGGGAGCTGGTTCCTAGACCTGAAGATAAGAATGTAATAGGTTCCAAATGGGTGTTTAAGAATAAAATGAATGAAAAAGGACAAGTTGTTAGAAATAAATCCATATTGGTCTATAAGGGATATGCACAAGTGGAAGGTTAGGAATGTGATGAAACTTTTGCACCAGTGGAAAGATTGGAAGCTATTGAGATATTTCTTGCTTATTCATGTCATAAGAACTTCAAAGTTTATCAGATGGATGTTAAGTCAGCATTTCTTAATGGCGATCTAGAGGAAGAAGTATATATGGAGCAACTTGAAGGATTCTCTTTGACAGATAATCCTAATTATGTTTGTAAGATGAAGAAGGCCTTATATGGACTAAAACAAGAACCACGAGCTTGGTATTATAGATTGGACAAATTTCTACAACAAAAAGGGTTCAAGAAAGGTACTGTTGACAATAACCTTTACATTAAGTCTGAAGGTGATAATTTACTAGTTGTTTTGGTTTATGTAGATGATATTATTTTTGGATGTACTAATGAATCATCTGTCCAGTGGTTTTCTAACTCTATGCAAACAAAATTTGAAATGTCAATGATAGGAGAATTGTCATACTTTCTTGGCCTACAAGTAAAACAAAGCTCTGAAGGAATTTTTATTTCTCAAGAAAAATATTTGAAATAAATGTTGAAGAAGTTTCAGATGGAATATTCCTCTACAGTCAACAAACCTATGGTGGTTGGTTGTAAGCTGAGTAAAGATGATATCTCACCAAATGTTGATCAAATGACATATCGCTCCATGATAGGCAGTCTTCTGTACATCACAACATCCCGTCCTGATATAATGCAAGCTGTTGGAATGGTAGGTCATTTTCAGTCTGCTCCTAAACAAAGTCATTTGTTAGATGTCAAAAGAATATTTAAATACCTGAAGGGAAAAATGACTTATGGTCTGTGGTATCCTAGAAATCAGAATTTCCAGTTAACTACTTATTCAGATGCACACTGGGAAAACTACTTTGATGAGAGAAAAAGCACCAGTGGAGGAGCATTTTTTCTGGGTGACTCATTAGTTGCATGGCTTAGTAAAAAGCAAGGATCCATTTCATTATCCACTACAGAGGTAGAATACATTGCTGCTGCTACTTGCTGCACACAAATTTTATGGATGATACAAAATCTTGCAGATCTGAAGGTAAATTACACTGATCCCATTCCAATTCATTGTGATAACACCAGTGCCATTAGTGTCTCCAAGAATCCTGTTATTCATTCCAAGACTAAGCATATTCCAATAAAGTACCATTTTATCAGAGAACAAGTTACAAACAGAATTGTTCAACTGAATTATATACCTTCTACAGAACAGATTGTTGATATCTTTACTAAACCATTAGAAGGGACCCCTTTTGGATATCTTCGTCAAAAGTTGGGGGTTATAATCTCTTGTGTCTAATCTGTTCACATGGTCAGGGGGAGTACTTATTGAATATCTAGTGTATTTCCAAGATGCTTATGGTTGACAGGGGGAGTATGTTTTGCAACAGATCAGGGGAAGAATGTTTCTTCTTTGACATTGATGTCAAAGGGGGAGAAAAGAGTTCGGGAGAGGAGATCTGAATGCATGCAGGTGCTTGTGTTGAGGAGATCCGAATGCATGCGGGTTCTTGTGTTTCCATCAATGCCAAAGGGGGAGATTGTTGGCAAATATTTAACAGACAACTAATGCTTGTCATTGATGGAAAGTACAACAGTGAAAAGGGCATGAGTACAGGAAGTTTGTAATCGACAGGAAAATAGAAGATAAGTTCAGGAAGGCAAATGATCGAAGGCAGTGAATGATCGAAGGCAATGCAACATTGATCGAGTGATCGAAGACCCGTAAAGTTTGAGAAGAATCTCTGATCGTTGGATTCCATTCAAAATTCCTAAAAGAACGAGGGTTGTTAGATCTGAATGTAGACAATAAGAGATTGTTAAAGAGGAGGACAGATCTCAGCCATCAAATCCAAGCGCAGGATCCGACCATCGTTGGATCAAGAAGAACCTGCACGTCCTTTAAGGTACAAGGAGAAGAGGGCGTAATCGCGATATGCAAAATCGTGACTTTATTTGAGCCGTTAGATCAAGGTTGACTCTGGATCGTTGATCTCATTCCATGTCGGAGTTTCATGGATCACGAGTTGAAGAGGTCAAAGAATATTAACATCAAGAATTGTGAAATCGTGATATGCGAAATCGTGACTTAATCTAAACCGTCAGATCAAGGTGGAATCTAGACCGTAGATTCCAGTTCATGTCGGAGTTTCATGGATCGCGAGTTGAAGAGGTCAAAGAATATTAACATCAAGAATTGCGAAATCGCGATATGCGAAATTGCGACTTAATCTGAGCCGTCAGATCAAGGTGGAATCTGTACCGTAGATTCCAGTTCATGTCGGAGTTTCGGGGATCGAGAATTGGAGATGTCAAAGTTTATTAACATCAGGAATCCCGATATCGCGATATGAGAAATCATGATGTAATCTGAGCCGTCAAATCAAGCTTTGATCTAGACCATTGATTCCAATCCATGTCGGGGTTTCGAGGATCACGTGTTGGAGATGTCAAATAAACAATGCAACAAGAATGTCGATTTCACGATATGAGAAATTGCGATTCAATCACAGCCGTTGAATCAAGCTCATATCTGGACCATTGATCTAACTCCATATCGGAGTTTCACGAATCGCAACATGGAGAGGCAAGAAAACAATGCAACAATAATGTTGAAATCGCGATATGAGAAATCGCGAAATGATCTGAGCCATCAAATCAAGTGTTGATCAGGACCGTTGATCCCACGCCATTTCGGGGTTTCGGGGATCGCGACTTGGAGAGTCAAGATGCCTCATCTCCAGACTCACGAAATGCAAAATTGCGAGAGCGCCTTATGCATAAGGCTATGGTCAAAACCCTTGGTTAAGAGAAAGGAAGGAGCTAGTGCAGAAAAGTTCTGTATCGGAACTTTGGAGATCGCAAAATAAAATGTCGAGACACTCAGCACAGAATTGTCGAATGCCGAAATGCCGAAATTCGATTTAAAGGCAATATCAATAAAGTTCATCCAATGGCATGGATAAATGGAAATATGATCGAAGGGTTAATGTTCTCTCTCTCACAGTTAACCTTTCAGTTACAAATCTGTTAGTGAAATAGACTCATGATTGCCAAACAGTTGGCGTTTCAGTTGCTGAGACAATTATCTTCCTTTTACCGAAGGAGATGGTAAGTTGAACTGCCGTGATTGTGTATAAAATAAAATGAGACAGACATCTTGAGGTTGGATGTTCTGTATGAAAAATGAATGAAACTGTAAGAAAGGGAAAATTATAGAATGTGCAGAGTGAGATGGAAAAGATGCACAACGTGAGATAAAACTCAGAGAAGAGTAAAAGATGATGAAGAGAAGTTGAAACAGAGAAGAATGACAGAATGAGTTAATGCAGAGCAGACCTATTGAACAGACAGAGGAAGAAAAGAATAGAAGAACAGTTTGTAGAAGACCATTTTTTCAAAACAAGGAAAGATTGGTAAGAATTGATTTATCTGTATAGTTGACTGCTTATTTATTTATTTAATATTCTAGGGAGGTTGGGAGGTTCTCGGGAGGACTGTTTTCCTCAGAGGTTCAAGTGGGAGCTTGAACACAGGAAGTTGTAGCTTCCATTGGGTTGCAGCCAGAGAAACCAGGGTGGTAGGGTGGTGCAAGGGAGAACAAGTGTTCTCTGTTATACACGTTGGAGCCTGTATAACTGGAAGTTGGTGCTTCCATCCAGTTGGTGCTGGAACATATAGGGAGTTGGTGCTTCCTTCTAGTGGGTGCTAGAGAATCCAGAGAGTTGGTTATCTCAAACAAGTTGCAGCTTGTAAAATAGAGGTAGCAGCCTCACATTGAGTTGGTGCTCAATTAAAGATGATGTACAGAACTTAAAAAACTGCCTATCATTTCAAAGAAGAAGAGGTTTTCTCCCTNTTCCATCCAGTTGGTGCTGGAACATATAGGGAGTTGGTGCTTCCTTCTAGTGGGTGCTAGAGAATCCAGAGAGTTGGTTATCTCAAACAAGTTGCAGCCTGTAAAATAGAGGTAGCAGCCTCACATTGAGTTGGTGCTCAATTAAAGATGATGTACAGAACTTAAAAAACTGCCTATCATTTCAAAGAAGAAGAGGTTTTCTCCCTTTATGGGTTTCCTCGTGAAAATCTGTCTTTGTGTATACCTTATGTGTGAGTGATGCTTTTTACTTTTACTATCCATATGTTGTATAATGTTGATGATTACTTGAAGAAAGATTAAGAATGTTTTAATAGACTTAAAATTGTTTAAGCTCAAGTACAACTGATTCACCCCCCCCTCTCAGTTGTATTAGTAATTTCAACATATTGTTTTAGCTGCGACTGTTGTCTGCTGGATTAGAGAATGTGAAGTGGAGGAATCTGAACTGTTGCTCAACGAATCATGGAAAAGAGGAAGTATGAAAGTGGAACTGTAGTACTGTCAGATAGCTGAAGTCAGGAAACTGTAACTACTGAAAAAGTCAGGAAAATTTTTATAGTCTTCACCCGCTATAACCCGATGGTACAATTCTAATCATGCAAATCGATGTGTCGATGTCGAGCATGAAGAGAATTCATTGGATTACTATCCATTGATGAATGTCATTAACCAATGCGAGGCAAACTCACCATTGATGTCAATGAGTGCCAAGGTACCCAAGTACATCTTGCAAAGTGCGAATGAATGAGCTGATGTTGAGCCACTTGCAATATCTGACGATCAAGGGACATTGATGTATTCCCATAATTTTCAGTGAGAGAACTTTCCATTAAGGCATGCAAGCCTCTAGGTACTCAAAATGGACTCTAGTCTATATCCCAGATAAGGTGTTGAGGTCTATGGGGCAAGACTTGTTGAAATGTGGGCCTTAAGGAATCCCACATTAGTCAACGCGAGTTTGATAAAAGTATTGGTAGGACTATAGGAAATATCTCAGTAGAAACAATGTTTATGGAAAGGCAATGTAGTCATGGAAAGGAAGCTGGATAGTTTTATTGACAAGGAAAAATGAACTGGAAAAGATAGAGAGGTGTATGTGATTCATAAAACTAGGCATGTGGGAAGACATGAAGGATAAGGAAATGAATAATAGACTTCAACACATGGATGACCAATGCACTTTGAAGGAGAAATGCAGAGAAATAACTTATGATGCAAAATGGTTGTATGCATGGTCGATGTGTAACAACAAACGTCATGATGTTTATGATGAGCAACAACTTCTTCAAGTAGTTAACAAAGCATCTTTTTGCCAAAAGTTTTCTGATTCTTGAAAATCACTTGAGTAGCAAGATGTGATTAGCTGCACACCTGAAAAAAACTTAGTACAAATCCCGCATGAAAACTTGTGAGATGTTTGAAGAAAAACATAACATGCAAAAAGAAGTACAAATGCGACAAAGTAAAAGAAATAAGATGTATTTTTATACCTGTTGTCGTGGTTGTTGTGTGCACACTTGTTTCATCGTTGATTTCTTTCTAAAGTGACTCCAAGAAATAACTTAGTGTAAAAAACATTACTTTGATATTGTTTTCAAGAATTATTTGAAATGTCCATTTGCTAAAATAGTTTTATTTGTTTTTGTTGTTTTGATTTTTATAATTTGTTTTTATCTTTTATGAATATTTTTATTTTTTATTATTTTTATGTTGAGCTAAGATTTTATTTTTATGATTTTTTTTGTTTTATATATTTTTATAATAAAACAAAACAAATGAAATGAAATTCTTTTAAAACAATTTTTTATAATAATAATAATAATAAATTATTATTATAATTTTTTATAATAAAACAAACAAAAATAAAATTATTATATATATATATATATATGTATGTATATGTATATATATATTTTTAATAAAGCAAAAAAAATAAAAAATGGAATTTTTGGGCAATTGGAGCCATTATAGAAATCCTCCTCTCACATAAGCCTTCACCTTTCTATACCTACACCACTAGGTCACCATGAATTCCCTAGTCGATAGGATAAGTCGGGACGACTTCTCTCTTCCCCAACATGAGGTCACAGATGCGCTGTCGAATAAAGGGTGGTTCTGTTATTGCTCCTCAACAATCATCAGTCAAATAGAGCTTTCATATGCACAATGATTAGCGAGGATTAGCGCCACTGGATATTTCAGAACCATAGTCATATTGCTCGCTACTCAATTCTCATACAGGATCGTCATCAATTCTGCATCATAAGCAACAGGTAAAACAATTCAATTGACCAGTTTGGTGCACTGTGAATAATTTTAATTCGTGGGCACTGCCTAGAATCGCTAGACATGCTTTATATAGGTATATCTCAGCTAAAGTAGTTACGACCACCTTAACGACCAGATATGTGTATTTCTGCCATTCATTGGCATGTGAATTATTCCCCGACCAAAGGGAGGTAGTCATTACTAAGATTGATAACCTTTTGCCTCAACAAAAAGACTCGCTTTTAAACAATTCCTTCCTATGGTTTCTTATGTGCAATTATGTGATGGCACGTTGGAAATAATATTGCTAATGTAATAAATAAAAAATCATAGTGGATTGCCAACATAACAAAATTGCATATAATTTTTCATAGATAGTGCCAATCACAGTTAGAATCACAACTATAATTATCCCATCTTTAAAATCCATATGTACTGGCTTGGAACTATAGACATTGGCCGCTTCTAATGACCATATATAAATGGGATTTGCAACCTCTAGCAGAAAAATCTCTCAGTTGAATGTATCTAAAATACGAGGAGATAAACATGAATCTAAAACCGGATAATCAAAGCTTGATATTCAATGCCGTACATACACAAGCAGACTCTACCGATTTCTCGTTTTTCTAAAACAATAAAATTTAATGCGACCCACTTGGTGGAGATAATTAGTTAAAGTTATGAGGAGAATGAGGAAGCAAAGGTGTTTCTCCCAGTTGTTGGTACAACTTCAAAAGGAACATTGTATGTAAACAACTTTCATTATTCGAAGGTTGGTATTCCATCGTTTGCACACGGTCAAAACTAGTAACACCTTTGCGCAATAGAATATCTGAGACAAGCCAATGAATACATTGTCCAGAATTGGCATCTGTAATATGGCCTCTGAGAGTTAGAGTATAGTGAATGGGCACGTCTATAAATTTTAAAGTGAGGAGAGGAGCAGTCAAATTACTAATGGGCAGAAAAATAGAACCTTGCAAGTTGTTTATTTGTTCGATCGAGGTTATGCAGTGGTTTCTGCTCATTTAAAATTCATGATATTTTTTTTGTTTGCAGGGTTATTTCTAGGCATCTACAGGATAAGGGGTTAGATCAAAAAACATGACGTTGTTGTCACTCAAACAAAAAATAAACCGGGTCAAAGGTTAAAACGAGAAGAGGGTGGTCATGACATTGTTTCAACTATTGTTTCAACTTGGAGTTTCTACGCAACTCTTATCTTGTATGAATTGCAGACCTTATTCATTTATATTATTATTATTATCATTATTTTTTATATTTTAATGTACTTACTATTTTATTATTTTTCTTTGCAGACAGAAGCGTAAATTCTTATTTATGTATTTATCTTAAAAAAAAAAAATGTTTCTGTAAACTTATTACAAATTTGTGAGAAAATGGAAATAATTGTAGACAAAAGTTAGATTAGGAAACATTTGCATCGTCAATTTAATTAATCTCCCTTAAATCAATCATTCATCCTACTTTATGATCATGGCAATCGCACGAAGCGTGGAGGAGAGCATACTTATTCTAAAAAAAAAACCTTGAAAATGAAATCCTACCTACTCTCTGCTAATTATAAATGATAGATTAGTTACGTGTAGTCAAATATCCAATGTAGCCATGAACGTAACAATAATAACAATATGTCATCTTTTAATTTCATAGATGAGTATCAGAGATATGTATAATCATGTGGAATTCGTTGCTAAAACTGTAAATTAGGAAAATAAAAAGAAAAACTAAATGGAACTAACCTAGTACTCACTTGAAATCATCGTTCGATCAGGATTTTGTAATCCCAATTTGTCTTGCTCAGATCATGCTAAAGATCCTTGTTGTCCTCCTTGACCTCATTCTCGCCTAATGATTCTTCACTAAATATGAAATATTTTTCGCATGTTGATTCTTCGTTCGCCTCAGGAGGAGTAAATAAGCTTTCGACTGCTATCAAGATCTCCTCTTTTAGAGAAGAGAAGACCCTAACTTTTGCTAGGATATGAGTGAGTTGTTCCAATCTTATATTCATTGTTAGACCATCTTGTTAGAGATATTCTTACAACACCCAAAACTAAAATATAAAAAAAAACTTAAATAAAAGCACTCTTACTGAAACAAAAAACAATTACTCTTCACAGTTGCGGAAATTAAACACTCTTGATAGTTGGTAGGGACAGTGAGGAGTCTCCTCTCATGATATTCTATGACCCTTACAACCATCACATGTAGATCACACTTGCATAAATTAAACACTATTGCATAAATTGAAATTTGCAGAAATTGAAATTACTTTTACCTAGTTGGCAAGGAGAACATGAGGAGTCTCCATTCAAGTAGCTGCTATGACCCCTTTACCAACACATCTAAATCACACTTGCATGAATTGAAATGAAAAAGAAACTAATACCTAAATCCATCGTTCTTCCCCGACAACGACGCCAAAATGTTGGGCTCTAAAGATGTCCTAAAAACAACCTATATGCATCAACTGAAGATAGGCGTTCGCACAAGCATTTTACTTGTTTCCTACGTAGGTTCTTACCTTCCATTTTCAATACCCAGTCTCTAGAGATGCAACACCTGTAAAGAAGCAATTATCGTAAAGGGAATGACAATTGTTCTATTCAAATGAACTACACTTCCTATAAAGGGAACATCAATCGTAACAAGAGAACGACATTCGTTATAATGGGCCGAACTAATGTTGAATTAATTGCATTGTAGTACTTTCCCAACTATCTAATTTGTCAACCCGGGGTTCGTAAACTGATGAAGCACATGCAAAGTATATGAAAGATTGAAGCGAGACTAATCTAATCTAATGTTTAATCTATGACTGAAATTGAATCATTAATCTAATGTAAGAAATTGAAACAAACGACTTGGAATTGAATTGCTCCAACCTATGACTGAAATTGAATCATTAATCTAATGCAAGAAATTGAAACACATGGCTTGGAATTGAATTTCTACAACCTATGACTGAAATGAAATTGCGTAAATGAAACTAATCTAAGAATGGAGAACTACATGAAGGAAAAGCACATACAACATGTGAAGAGTTGAATGACACAACAACATATGTGAGCTCATGCCAATGAAACAATATTACATTACAATGATCAGATCAATCTTCATAACAAAATAATGAAAGCATGGAAACCAAAACGATGAATCAAAGATAAGAATCCCTTTCTCTTTCAAATCCTAAGGAATACTATTAAATGACTATCAAATTATTCCTGAATGATTACTACTCACTACTACCCCCTCATGAAGAGAGATCACTCTCTTTTGTACATGAGAGCCTTGAAGATAAGATAACCATCTCATAATTATAGATCCACTTTTATCTCAACCTATTTCCCATTATTACAAAATATAATCCGTTCAAATCTTGACACATATCTCTCATATATCTTGGATAAGATATGCCAACCAAATCTCCATGATCTTCTCCTTGGAATAGGCTTGAATTATCTCCTCAAATATTGAAATGGTGGAGGAAGCATTCAATAAGTCCTTTTGAATTAATCCTTCACATATTCCTACACATTACAAAGCTCACACATTTTTGAGATATATATTAAAACATGTCAATTTTCTAATATTTAGTCACAAATTCCCTTTTAATACTAAAATGAATAAAGTGGAAAATAATAAGGTGAAACCCAAATATATTTATGAAAATGATATCATGAAAGGTTAATGGGGTGATGAAATGTGAAGAATGATGAAGGGAAAGGTGGACGAAAATATGACATTTCTTAGCCCCAACAATAGGGAAAGGAGAGGTGGTTGTAGCCACCTTCGGGTTGTAGCCAAAGAACATAGGGGGTTGTAGCCTCCTTCTGGTTGTGTCCATAGAATTGGGGAGTTGGAGCTTCCCTCAGGTTGTAACCTGAAAATATAGGGGGTTGGAGCCTCCTTCCAATTTCAACTGAAGAAAAAAAAAATTGGTGCTTCCAATGAATGTAATTCTTAAACACATATAAGAAAAATAATTCTATGGTTTTCTTCCACATTGGGTTTCGTCATAAAAATAATGGTGTATTATGTATGTGTATGATTTCTCATTGTTCATGGTTCATTTGTTTTTCACTTGTTGAATGATAATGGTAAATTGATCATAAATATAAAAAATACTTATATACTATGGTAAAAAGGATCTATATTTATCTATTACTAATTCATCCCCCCTCTCAGTAATCAAAAGATGGGATGTCAAGGATTCAATGAAGATATGAGAAGCAGTTACCCTAACCTCCACGTAACAACACTTCTTAGTGCAAGTAACCTTCACTTCTCAGAATCACCCTCCAAGGGTAATGGAAGTGGGATATGATGTCTTCCCTAGGTGTCATGGGAAACCCCCCATAGTCACCTCTGTAGATACTTAGGAAAGGTTAGTAAGGCTACCGAATCATAGTCAGCATGCAAGGTGGTACAATCGACAGTCAGGACCGAATGTATGGGTAAGATAACAAAATATGAAGCTCTTCCAGAGGATTGAATACAAGTGGACCAGTAATATTTTTGAGGACCTCAAATAGATTTGAGATTCATGAAGCACAGAGACAAAATGAACTAATGAAACTCAAGAAAACCCCCAAATATACACTCATTCCACTATGATTAGTAAATATTTGGAGGGGTAATATTTGTTTCTCTTTCTCATGCAACCACATGTTTATCCCCTATGGTAGAGGGGGTTCCCAGCTATGCCTATATGAAAATTGGATTTTTTCACGCTTTAGTGTTTTACAGTCTTGTTTAGTGTCCTTGGATAATTAACTCTCTTAACCCTAATCCAAAGGCCCTATCCTTAGACTATTGTTGGTGTGTTGTAAATAAAAAAAAAATTAATTTATTTTATTAATAATGTTGTTTGATTTTAATGGATACTCATTACTCAAAAGGGTGTATGAAGATAAAAATGATGATGTGATGACTCAACTCCAAAACCATGCAGAAAGAATGAAATGAAATTTTTTCGTTTCAATGAATTCTAACTCAAGGAAGGGGAAGATATATTTTTCTTTCTAATGCAATTAAATACTGTGCAACCTTTTTTGTTTTCCCAAAAATTCCAAGCGATAAAATTAATGTCTCTAAAAATCCCAAACAAATTGCAACACAAACTCTAAAATGTGTACCAACAAAAGGCTCCAATTGATGAAAGTATAATGAACCAATTTTGTTTTCTTCTTTTCAAATCACTTGAAAACTGAAAATATACCTTTTTCTTTTGTTTTTTTTTTCAATGAAAATATTCAAAGACACTCACAAATGGTTGCCATTTTTTCACAAAGAATCCCAAAAAACAAAGAAGGTGAAGAAAACAAGCATTCAATGAATGAAATAATCCAAAAACAAGAAATGATTCAATCAATGGTTCAAACAAGAAATCAAAGATGAAAAGTAGATAATAACACTTATGGTTACCTAGGAAAATGAGTAGCAAGAATCGTATATTAATGTCAAGTTTAAATAAGGATAAAGAGCTTCAAGCACTCAAAGGATCAAAATATTTCTAAAGAAGACAAAGAATCTCACAAACAACGCTTAAAGAAACACTGGAAATCCCAAATCAATGAAGCAAACTTTCAAAATCAATCAAGTGAAACCGTTAGAATCTTTTGAAGTCAAGATAAAAGAAGTTTGAGAACCTTCGTGATGAGGATCAAACTATCGTTAAGACATAATTTGACCAAAGGATCAGGTTATCTCAAGGCATACATGCTCATTCCATAATTTTGATGGATTTGCAAACCCAAAAGTGGAAAAAATGACTGATAAACACAATTATTTCAATCAAACAAAGTCACAACCAATCATAAAAGACTCCGAGGAAAAGATATGAATCAAGAATATAAGGAAAATGATGTAAAATGAGCTTAAAACTAAACCAAGAAGGAGATCAACACTCCTGAAATAGAGCATATAGAGCATTGAAAAGAGATCAACACTCCCCAGAAGACTGCCAGGGGGCATTTATTAGGAGATCAACACTCCCCAAAATACTGATAGGGAGTGTTGATTAGGATCTCAACACTCTTTAGGAAACTATAGGGGAGTGTTGAAACATGAAAGTGGTTAAAAAAGCATAAAATGTTTCTCGGATTCAACAAATATTAGGCTAGTGATCTTGTACACCTCCCAATGAAGGTGAGGGAAAAGGAAGAGTTCAAATAAGAAGAAAATAACCAGAAATATCAAGCAAGAAGAAAAATTCAAGAGAGATATAAACTGAGAAAAATATCAAAGTTCTTCCCCAGTATGGTCACCATTTTTCTATTGTGGTGAATTCCTTCTGCAGATAGGTGAAATCCCCCATGGATCGGGTTTCCTTCGATCCAAGATAGAAGGAAAAAAAATGGACACTAAATTACCCTTAAGACTAATTTATATGTTTGTTAATTAAATTAGAAGAGAGAGAGAAAGAGGAAAAGGTAAATGGCTTTCCCCTTTCCTGTAGGTTGTCCTCACTGCTCCAACTATTGAACTTCATCTCCGAGATTTGAGTATGGAAGTATCCCTCCTACAAGAGACAAGACAATACTCTTCTTCTAATATATATCGTTAGACGAAATTATATTTATCTATGTTGGACTTAAACAAGACAAAGATAAACATTCATGAAATGAACAATGTACACATTAAGAGAAATAAGCCAAGTTATATATTAATAATGGAAAACATGGAAAAACTTACAACTTTGTAATGTTTTGCTAGAGTTCCTCCAACCTTTCCTTTTTCCATCCCCTTTGTTCCACAAGATGATAGGTATGATGCTATGAACTATTGCATTCCTCCATTTTTACCTTGGAATGCACTCATTATATAGGAGTTGGAGGCTTAACCACCATGGAGAAGATCACTCACTAGATCCACTAAATTGGGATCTCCAAGATTTTTAGGGAGAAAATATCTCTCAAGGATTTTAGGGATAAAATATCTCTCTAGATCCATCAAATTAGGATATTGGTTTGAGAAAATTTCTCAACCATCCATGAGACTCTTAATGACGTCTCCCTGCCCCTCGCGAGCACGGTCGTCCCACCAGGACCTTCACAAATCCGCGGCCCGAAGAGTTGACACCCTTCCTCCCCCTTTCGGAGTTTCGCAACCCACAGTCTCTCTCACACACGCTTCCCCCTTTATAACTTGCCTGGGGAAAGAATCGGAGTCTCGCCTCTCGCGAGTCCCGACGTCGAATGTCTTTTTCCCGAGTTCCCGAGACCGAGGAAAGTCAACGTTGACTCTTCTCTCGCTTCTCGCAACTCGGGGGATGTGTCCTCCCACACCCGGACTCAGAAATCCCGAAATGCCGATCCCGCGGTCTCGCTTCTCGTGACGTCGCGCCTCGGTCAACAATCGTCCCCCTCCCTGAGACCCGAAGTCCCGAGGTCGCGATGCCCGAAGTCGCGTGCTCCGTCAATGACCGTTGAACCTCGATAAGGAAAGAAGTGGTGGTCGAGGTTAACCAACTCATCCTCACGACTCCTGGCTAAGTGGACCAGTTTCTCCCCTCCTCTGTCCAAAGTATTTCTCCTCAGTTTCGCTCGCACTCTAAGGAGTTCTCTGAAGTCTTTTCTCCCTTCATAATATTCCTTCCTGCTATGGTCGT